>ML103160.1:21830-208217 GCA_003697995.1 Taxidea taxus jeffersonii
TGTGTGTGTGTGTGTGTGTGTGTGTGTGTGTGTGTGTGTGTGTGTGTGTGTGTGTTTGCCCTCCCGACACGCACATGCGCATATTCTCTCTCTCTTTCAGGAAAAAAAAAAAGAAAGAAATTTCAATTCCTTTTCCAATTGTCCCAAAATGCCATGAAAGCAAACTTTCTTTCATGTTTTAATAAAGATTTTTATTTATTTATTTGACAGAGATCACAAGTAGGCAGAGAGGTAGGCACAGAGAGAGAGGAGGAAGCAGGCTCCCCACTGAGCAGAGAGCCCGATGCAGGGCTCTATCCCAGGACCCTGGGATCATGACCCAAGTTGAAAGCAGAGGCTTTAACCCACTGAGCCACCCAGGCGCCCCGAAAGCAAACTTTCTATCTGTGCAGTCTGCAGTGGTTGTGACAAAAAAGAAAGAGACATGCCCCCTTCCCTGCTCCCCAGTGAGGCCTGTAAAGAGAGGACTAGACTCTTCTCCTATGAAGAGGACTAAATCAGGAATTGGAGTCAGCAGACCATGAAGCAAACCGTGATCCTCAGTGGAGCTCTTGGCCACAGTGGGAAACAAGGCTGTGACCATAAGAAGTGCAAATAAGAGGAGAGCCTAAGATGCAGAACCCTAAGTTTTCCACTAGTTTTTTTTAACCTACAGGTTAAAAAAGGCTGACCTCTGGGAGGCAGGTGACTATTTGGGACAGGAAATGCAAAACAAGGCTACAGAGCGGCCAGAAGGCCAAGTTGGCTAAAGTACAGGTCTAGTCTAGGAGAGTAGCAGAAAACAGAGCCATGCACAGGACCATTCTGGTCAAAGCCCTAGAGGCCCTGCTGAGAAATTAGAACTTACTGCTCATAGCCCCAAAGTACAAAAGGTGGTTGTTACCCAAGTACAAAGCCACAGCTATGTCCTTCACCTTGCATCTCAGAAAAGAAGACACTTTTTAATCTGCTATAGAAGTCTAAGACAAAAGTTCATCTAGGGCTCCAACTATACCATTCCAAATGTGTGAATCATTTTGTGCATGTCAGGCTCTCGGTTGTACACATCTGGAGTTACAAACAGTTTACCTAAACAGAAGGGAAGTGCACTAGCAGGATATTGGTGGGTCACAGAATAGGAGGGTAAACTGGGTGACCAGCCCCAGAAAACAGGAAAGAACCAATGGATGTGAGTCAGCAGGAAACCCAGCCAAAGACATGACACAGGAACATTACTCACGGCCACAGCCCCTGGCCTGTCTGCTCCACGGGCACTGTTGTGAGCACTCCCTAAAGGTTTCATGTCTTGACATCATCACGCCCTCCGTGGTCACCATTCCCAGATGGAACATCCCATTGGTGGAGCCAGGAGTCAGGAAAGAAAAAGTCTGGCCTTTTTTAGCTTCTACAGGCTGGAGGTTGGGGGATTGGTTCCTAACAAGATCTTCCAAAAGTGGAATTCCCATTAAATAAGAATGAGATTTAGGTGTTGCATAGGGAAACAAACAAACAAACAAACACCCAGATGTTCACAGTTTTGAAATATCTAGAAAGAGGACTAATATTTCTATATGCTTCCCATTTTAATTCAGAGACATGGTAGATTTTTAAAAACTTTTCACTGAGACTATTCAATTTGTCATGTAGTATTTTGGGGGGCAGTATAGGAAAGTGGGTTTAAGTACATGTCTTGAACTCCAACCAAGTTCAAGTTTTGGTTTGAAGGCCAAGTCTGCCATTTCCTAGCTGTGTGGCCATGGGCAAGCAAATTAGTCCCTCTGAGCCTATGCTCATCTATAAAATGGGATCATTATAGTATGTGCCTCACAGCTTTGGACTTCGAATTTTTTTTTAAGATTTTATTTATTTATTTGGCAGACAGAGATCACAAGTAGGCAGAGAAGCAAGCGGGGGGGGGGGGAAGCAAGCTCCCTGCTGAGCAGAGAGTCTGATTCGGGGCTCGATCCCAGGACCCTGATATCATGACCTAAGCCAAAGGCAGAGGCTTAACCCACTGAGCCACCCAGGTGCCCCTGGACTTTGAAATTTAAGTGAGATAATGCTTATGAAGATCTTACCAGTGCCTGGCACCTGGGAAACACTCCATAACTATCAGCTATTATCACAGTGTGACTTGTCCTGAGGTATGAGAAATTAATACGGTCACTTTGGGCCATACACGTTGGGGGCTCTGACCTGACTTAAAGTCCTGGCAGCTAGAGTTATACAAGACTAGTTGATTATCCAAATGTCCATTTTTATATACTTGTGCTTATGCATACTTGTGTTTTCCCCTCTTGGGCTTTGGTGCTGGAGGTTCCAATTTGAATCCAGAACTGACTGCACACGAGTTACTTACGTTTCTCTAAACTGTTTTGTTTTATTGCAAAATGGGAATGATGATATCAACACATAGCAATGCTGTGAGAAGTAATTGAGTTAACTTATGGAAGGTGCATAGCACAGTGCCTGGTAAGTAAAAAGGGTCTTCATTATTATTTATTGGTCCTCATGGGCTAGGAGGAAAGCAATACCTCCCAAGATAAGTTACTCCCCACTCCCTGTAATCCTCACCACATGTACATTTCTTTCTTTGATGCTTAAGTCTTCTGGCAGGGATTCTCTGGGCTTCTACCAAAATTTTTTTTCAAGTTGCCTTTCCTCCAGTTTTATTAAGTCATTGATATACAGCTATGTGTAAGTTTAAGATACTACACAATGACTTGACATATATATATATGACATATACATATGACATATATATATATATATATATATATATATATATATATTCAACATAATGACGACAATAAGCTTAGTTACCATTCATCTTTTATATAGTTACCAAAATACTATTTTTCCTTGTGAGGAGAACTGTTAGGGTTTTTTTTCTTTTTAAAGATTTTATTTATTTATTTGACAGACAGCGATCACAAGTAGGCAGAGAGGCAGGCAGAGAGAGAGAGGGGAAAAGCAGGCTCCACTGAGCAGAGAGCCTGATGCGGGGCTCGATCCCAGGACCCTGGGATCATGACCTGAGCAGAAGGCAGAGGCTTTAACCCACTGAACCACCCAGGCGCCCAGAACTGTTAGGTTTTTAAAAAAGCATCTTGACAGTACTAAGTGACACGTATGGAAAATGCTAGCACCCACATGACCAACTAGACCAAATCACTGCCCTCAGGCTGGTCCAAGAATAAAAGCAGGTCAGCATTGCTCAGAGCACGACTCCACTCCACTCTCATGCAGGAGATGCTCCTCAGAAAAGGCTGCTAGGGTCAAATAAGTTTAGCAAACATGACTATAGCTTCCTTTTAGGAAATTACAGTGCATATCAGCTTATCGGAGGCTCTGGGAAGTGTTACAAATAACAACCACCAAAAAGAAGAAAAAGAACCAGTGTAACAATATTGCTCTAATGACGGGGCATTCAGGAACAAAACCCTTCATTATGAAACACTAATAACACACTTTGCTAAATGCAGAGATAGCCCTCCCATCCCGAGATAAAGGGCTTATCTTTGGTCCCTAAAGAGCAAGCCTTCACTGCTTTACAGTAGAGTCCCAAGGTGGTAAGAACAAGTTCATGATCCTCATGTATTTCTAAGGAAGCAACGTTCCCACAGGTATGGTAACTGTATTTTAGAACTAAAAAGTGGGACTCTTTAAAAAAGTGGTGGTAGCTTATTAAATTCAGGATATACGATTCTCCAGCACAGTGCTAGACACACAGGAGGAATTGAATCACTGAACTGAGGTGAATTTCTTCGGAAAGTCAGTCTCATTGTTTATCATACTCCTCTTGTTCTACTTGTCTGGCGCACTCGCAGGCACCCCTAAGTCTAGAGGGCATCCGAAACTTCGTATCATTAACTTGTTAAATAAATTATCAAATGCCCCATCATTAAATAAAGTGATGTGATCAAAATTCTAAAATAGTGGAGTGGCCATGTGGCTCAGTCAGTTAAGCATCCGACTCTTAATTTCGGCTCGGGTGATGATCTCAAGGTTTTAATATTGAGCCCCACTTCAGACTCCCCGCTCAGTGGCGAGTCTGCTTGAGATTCTCTCTCCCTTTCCCTCTGCCCTGCCCCTATTCCACTCACACACTAGTGCTCTCCCTCTCTCAAAAATAACTAAATAAAAAGAAGATTCAAAGTCTCATAACATAATACAAAAATGTTTTTAAAAGTTCTAAAAAAGTGAGTATTGAAATAAATGATCAGAGTGAGAGGAGGAAGGTTGTGAGTCACGTGGAGGGGAAAGGGTTAAAAAAGAAAAGGGTTAATAGAAAGCAAGAAATTCTTATCCCTCTCAGTATCAGCATCCCACTTACTATGTGCCACCGGGCACTGTGCTGAGTAGTGTATAGGCACCAGGGCAACGACCCTGTCAGTTAATTAGTCCAGAGAGTGAGACTTAGAGAGAGAAAGGGTCACAGTAGTGAGAACCAAGATTTGAACCCAAACTCTCTAATCATAAAGACTGTGCATTTAACTATTGTGCCAAAATGATTTTTTTTAAAAAAAGATAATATTTTCTCACATAAATAATGTAGTAATTGGAAATTGGAAACACATGTTCTTGACTTAGGACTATGAAGCCAATACATTTTTTAAACAATGTTTTTAAGGATTTTATTCCTTTATTTGAGACAAAGAGATACAGAGAGAGAGAGAGCATGAGCAGGGGGAGAGGCAGAGGGAGAGGAAGAAGCAGACTCCCTGCTGAGCCAGGAGCCCAATGCAGGGCTTGATCCCACGATCATGACCTGAGCCAAAGGCAGACACTTAACCACTGAGCCACCCAGGCGCCCTGAAGCTAATACACTTTGATGTGATCAGCAATGCATCAGAGAAACAGATATAGCAACTATAAACTTCTCTATCTTTAAAAATAGATGTAAAGTGTAAGATTATGCTCTATACAGTATACACTCAAGGGGCTTCAAAGCATTTAAAAATGTGCACACCACATAGTAGTAAATATAGCTCCATTCAAAATCTACTTATTATAAATTTGACCTTATGTTAATATATAAGCTACAATGAATAGTTAACTAAAGGTAATTTTGTATTCTCCCTTAGGCTTTATTTTTTTTTTTAAGATTTTATTTATTTATTTATTTGGGGGCTGGAGGAGGGCCAGAGGGAGAGGCAGACTCCCCACTGAGCAGGGAGCCCAACTTGGGGCTGATCCCAGGCCCCTGGGATCATGACCTGAGCCAATGGCAGACGCTTAATTGACTTAAGGGCTACTCAGGTGCCCTCTCCCTTAGATTTTAGAACAAATAGAATGGTTGAACAGGCCGGTTGTGTTTAAAAAGCTGCCCAAAGGGGCGCCTGGGTGGCTCAGTGGGTTAAAGCCACTGCCTTCGGCTCGGGTCATGATCCCAGGGTCCTGGGATCGAGCCCCGCGTCGGGCTCTCTGCTCTGCGGACAGCCTGCTTCCTCCTCTCTCTCTCTGCCTCTCTGCCTACTTGTGATCTCTGTCTATCAAATAAATAAATAAAATCTTTAAAAAAAAAAAAAAAGCTGCCCAAAGATATTCTATAATTTGCTTTCTTTTTTTCTCTCCGTGCCTTCTATTTTTCTGTTAAAAGCCTGATATGGCCAGTGAAAGCTGCTGAGGCTGGAGCTGGGGTAGGTTTGGGGAGACTAGGAGCCTGGACTGCTGGCCTCACCCTCCTTCCTGAGCCAGCCCCTGATACACCATGGGGGGGCCCTGGCTCCTGGAATAAGGATACCCCCCCATGGTCCAACATGCCCCCTAATACCTCCTCTTATTTTACAGTCTGAAGTTTGCCAGAGAGGAGCAACTTGTTCAAGGTCTCCCCAGCTCAACAGTAACAGACAGAGTAAGCACCCGAATCCGGCCATTGTTCCCTTTGACAGTTTCCAGCATGCCCTCACTATAGGACAGCCTGAACGATTTTCAGCTTAGCTTTAAAAAAAAAACAAACTTAAATTGCTCTTTTTATTTTAGAACTAGCTTTATTTATTTTTTTAAGATTTTATTTATTTATTTGACAGAGAGAGAGATCACAAGTAGGCAGGGAGGCAGGCAGAGAGAGGAGGAAGCAGGTCCCTGCTGAGCAGAGAGCCAGATGCAGGAGTTGATCCCAGGACCCCGAGATCATGACCTGAGCCGAAGGCAGAGGCTTAACCCACTGAACCACCCAGGCGCCCCAACAATTTTTAGTTTTGCCAACTACAGCATCATCATATTTATTTATTTAACAACTACCTGCTTAATACAGTTCCCAGCAGGGGTTCCCTCCTCTGATAATAACTCCTAGCCTTGTTAATAAGCAGGATCCAGGAACCTCACATTCAGTGTTCTACGTTTTTTTCGGTACATATTTAAACTCACAAGTATGAAAATGAAACATAATTTGTTCCTATACCATTCAAAGTCCATTTATGCATACCCTCCCACTAGTGACTTCCACTGTACACTATGGAAAATACTGTTCCGTGCCCAAAAGGGAAAATACCTTAGCTTGAAGGAGGCCAGTTCAGGGCTATAACTGGGGATCCCCCAGATACCAGGGGGCCCAGGGATTTGTGGGACCCAATTCCCTGTGGGCCTCAGTTCAACCCGATGACACAAGTTTAGAGTGAGATTGAAGCATGACTACAGTGGAGTTGGTTTGAGTCTTAGTTTTTGAGGTTTTTTTGCATGTGTTTTAACTTAGGAACAAGGGGAACACGCTGAACTCCGTGCTCTTTGGAAATGATCCCCCATTCTATAAGTCAACGGTTCCACACAGCATGCAATGTTTGGATTTATAAGTTTGAAGAAGTTTTCTGTGTATCATTAATGTGTACACTTTCCATGGAGAGAGCCGCAGCTCAGCTTTTGTGATCACAGTCAGATGCTGTGGGGCTCACACCGCAGGGAAATAATTCACACCTTGGAATGTTAATTACACTTGCTGCTCAGCCTGGAGGCTCCAAAGGCAGCAGGATCTTTGGGCAACTACGAGTCCTGTCCTGTCTTCCTGGATTAGAAATTAAAGAAGGGAAGAAAATCATTTAAGTTTTGCCTAGAGTTACGGTTAGTCTTTTTAAGCTCTGCCCCGCCTTCATATAAAGTAACCTACACAGACTGTACCTGATATAGGAATTTAATGCTTTTTCCATCCTCTTCGGAGGCACATTCTTTTAGCTGACTTTTTCCATTTGGTGCATCTCCTATCATTGACTGGTCACCTTACATCTGACACAAAGGTAACCTAACCCAGGACAGGTCGGATGTACCCCTTCCCTGTGCATTTTACATTCAGAATTTCAATTTCTTTTCCCAGTTACACCAGTATCAGCGTCCCAGTGCTTGCAAAAGCCTTCTAGCAACTGGGGAGAGGCAGATTAAGCTGTCAAGCAGGCCTTCACAGACTGACTAAAAAGAGAATAATGAAGCCACTATCATCAACACACTAGCTGAAAACAGACTTTGATTTTAGACAGACGTGAGTTTGAATCCCGACTCGACTTACTAGGAGACTTGGATCCAGTTAATTAACTCTCTTGCGTCAGTGCCTTCACTTACCATGCAAGGATATAAATAGTACCTACTTCATAGTGTTGCTTTGAGAATTATGCATATCAAAGCACATAAAATATTTAGCACAGTGCTAGATGCAGAAAGCACTCCAAAAAATGCTAGACATTACTCTCCCTGTGACCCTCATGATGACCACCATTCTGTCACACAAATTACCAGAAGTAGATACGGTCCCTGAATTCCACAGATGGACCGGCACAACCCCCACTCCAGTGTCTGGACTCTTTTGTAGGGAGAGTTTTGCATGTGACCCAGCTCCTGGTGAACCGATGTCCATGTGCCCCACCCACGAAAGGGATTCAAATGGAGAGGTGGATCCATCCTTTTGCAAGTATGATGGTGGAGAAGCTTTGGTAGACATTCCAGGGTCCTGCCTCTAGCATCATAGGTACTGAGTGGAGAGCAGCAGCAATGGGTTTCCACAGGAGCCATACTGTTCCTGATCAGGTATTTCTCCTGGGACTCTTCCAGCTGTCGGGTGTCCTAACCTCTTTCCCTGCCACTACTGGAAATCCTTTAAACTGCCTAAGACTCGGGGTCCCCGAGTGGCTCAGTCAGTTAAGCATCTGCCTTCGGTTCAGGTCATGGCCCCCGGGTCTTGGGATCGAGTTCCACATCAGGCTCCCTGCTCTTCGGGAAGCCTGCTTCTCCCTCTTCCTGCTACTCCCCCTGCTTGTGCTCTCTTCCTGTCAAATAAATAAATAAAATATTTTAAAAATAAAAAAGTGAAAAAACAAATAAACTACCTAAGACTCTGCTCTAATCCTGTTCTGTGAAAACCGGCTAGTGTGGATTCTGTTATCTGCAACTGAGAACACAGTAATTATCAAAATGACCAATACTCATAATCATCAGAATGATCCAAAACACCTCAGTCAAAAGATTTTTTATTTTATTTTTTAAAAGATTTTATTTATTTATTTGAAAGAGAGAATAAGAGAGAGCATGAGAGGGTAGCAGAGGGAGAAGCAGACTCCCTGGGGAGCTGGGAGCCCAAGGTGGGACTCGATCCCAGGATGCCAGGATCAGGACCTGAGCTAAAGGCAGTTGCTTAACTGACTGAGCCACCCAGGTGCCCAAAAACCTTTTTTTATTAAGTATATTCAGACCACTGAGGGAAAAAGAACAGCATGTATAAAAACCTTGTCCATGCCTTCAAAATGCAATTATCCTAAAAGATGCCACATGAATGGAAACCTGTTTATTTTTTTGTCTGTTTTTGTGTGTGCATGTGTTTTTGTTTTTCCCTAAGGGCTTAATTTTCTTTTTGGTGGCAATACTTTTTTTTTTTTTAAGATTTTACTTATTTATTTGAGAGAGAGAGAGAGAGAGAGACAGAGAGAACACGGAGGGAGAGGGAGAAGCAGACTCCCCACCAAGCAGGGAGCCTGATGCGGGGCTCAGTCCCAGAACCCCGGAGATCATGACCTGAGCTGAAGGCAGATGCTTAATCGACTGAGCCACCCAAGTGCCCCTGTGGCAAGACTTCTGTGAGGAACAGGCAGAAGGAGCTGATTAAATGTGAAGTTTCACAGAAGAGAATTCTCACTTGGGTCTTTATGAAGGATGGCAAGTGAGCCTCCCTGTCAGAGTGTTCCCTCTAAACTATAATGGGAGAGTTGAAAGGTGTGCAGGAAAGCCGGTGAGTGTGGGTAAGCTCAGTGTGCTGTGTATGGTCATTAACATACTCACTTCCAGGATGGCACCCAGGAGGGTGTGTTCAATTACAATAATGAAAATACTTGAAAGAAGTAATTAACAAGAGCGTTGAGATCTAGCTTCAGACGGATTCTGAATTAATGAGAAATGACTATGTACAGGCAAGGGCCTGGCTGACGATGGGCTTCAGTTGTACCTGGTTCTCATCTGTCTTTGTTCTTGTTGGTTTTGCATCATAGTGTCAAATTCTTTCTCCATACACATACTGCTCTCATAGCATGTTCTCTGAGTGACTATGGCCCCAGTGCCACTTCTCTTGTCATTTTTATTTAATTTCTTAATTTTCTCTATTTCCTCTTCTATACTCCTGGCAAAATGTAATGACTTCTTCTGAATAGATCAGAGAACTTGCCTCAATACTCAGCTAACAGGCAGAACCATCAAGTGCTTAAGTTACTTACTTCCTGTCATCCTCAAGAATAGAGCACACAGACTGTGCTTGGTTATCCCAAATCTGGGTTCATTTGGCACCAGCTGCCTCCGCCAGGCTGCCTAAGTTTGACCCCAAGGAGATCAAAGTCGTGTACCCGAGGTGCATGGGTGGTGAAGTCAGTGCCACGTGTCTGCCCTGGCCCCAGAGATCGGCCCCCTGGGGCTGTCTCCAGAAAAGGCTGATGATGACGTGGCCAAGGCAACCGGAGACTGGAAAGGTCTGAGGATGACCGTGAAACTGGCCATTCACAACAGACAGGCCCAGACTGAAGTGGGACCCTCTGCCTCTGCCCTGCTTATCAAAAGCCCTCAAGGAACCGCTAAGAGACTGAAAGAAGCAGGCAAACATGAAGCACAGTGGAAACATCACTTCTGGTGAGATGGTCAGCAATGCCCGACAGATGCGGCACCAATCTTCAGCCAGAGAACTCTCTGGAAGCACTGACGAGCCCCCGAGAACTGCCCAGTCTGCGGGCTACAATGTTGATACCATCACCCTCCCAACCCCACAGGTGACTTCAACAGTGGGGCTATGGGATGCCCCGCTAATTAAGAACTATGGAGGAAAATATTTCAATAAGGGATCATTTGACAACCAAAAAAAAAAAAAAAAAAAAAGACTTGAGCATGCAAATGCTGGACCCCTGGCCTAGTCAGTCAAGTGGGGTCTAAGTTTTTTATTGCTGCTGTAACAAATTGCCACAAATCTAGTGACTTAAACAGCGCTAATTTGTTATCTTTTTTTTAAAAGATTTTATTTATTTATTTGACAGAGAGAGAGAGATCTCAAGTAAGCAGAGAGGCAGCAGAGAGAGAGGGGGAAGCAGGCTCCCTGCCAAGCAGAGAGCCCGATGCAGGACTCTATCCCAGGACTCAGGATCATGACCGGAGCCAAAGGCAGACGCTTAACCAACTGAGCCACCCAGATGCCCCTTAACAGCACTAATTGGTTATCTTATAGTTCACTGGGATATAGCCAAGTGTTGGAATGGCTGGTTCCTTCTGGAGGCTTCCAGGGAGAATCCATTTTCTCAGCTTGTCAGCTGTTCCATGCTGCCTACATTCCTTGCCTCCTTACCCCTTATCCACACCCATTGTTTCAATGCTTCAACCTTTTGTTTCCATGGCCCTATTTCCTACTCCGGGCCCCACTCCTCCTGCTTCTTACAAGGACTCAGGATTACCTGGGGCCCACCTGGCTAATCCAGGATGGCTTCTCCATCTAAATCTTTTATCACCTCTTCACAGTCCCTTTTGCCATATGAAGTAACATTGATAGTTTTGGGGATTTGGATATGGACATACTGGGGTGGGGGTTGTTGAGGGCAGATCCTATTCAGCCTACCACAGGTGGTGAGACAGAGTTCTGGTGTGCTTCCTCAGTCGGTGGGGGCTTCCTAGCAGGTTATGCAAGGAGAGGCTAGGAGATCAAGAAAACCTACTGGCATTTGGGATACAACACGGACAACTGATTATCTTGCTGGCCTCTCAACAGCAGCTGCCTTTTACTCTGGATTTCCACCTTTATCATCACTGTCTCTACTTCCTCTTTTTTCTGATTACCTTAATGTCTCTAGCTGTTAACCTGAGTCAGCCAGGCACCACCCTGCACAAGACACTCCTTTTCTGACAAGTTCTTGTAGCAGGACATTTAATTGGCTGCTATCCAGCCTGTTGAGAGCCCCTTTTGAATAGGGTGCCAGTCCCATCAGCTTTGCGGGGGCAGAGCCCAGATGAGGACCCCAAACCTGGCTCTCAGTGCATAGGAACCCCAGACATTTTTCTCCAAAAGGGGCTGAGAGCTTTCAGAGATTTCTCAGACTTCTCGCCAAAAACGATGTCAAGAACAGAATGGGGGCAATGATTCTTTGCTTTCTGACTTAAAAAAACTGACATGTTTGGGGCACCTGGGTGCCTCAGTGGGTTAAAACCTCTGCCTTGGGCTCAGATCATGATCCCACAGTCCTGGGATCAAGCCCCGCAAAGGCTCTCTGCTCAGTGGGGAGCCTGCTTCCCTTTCTCTGCCTGCCTCTCTGCCTACTTGTAATCTCTGTCTGTCAAATAAATAAATTAAAAAAAAAAAAAACTTAAAAAAAACCTGACATGTTTATAGGTGCTTGTTACCAATAGATTTTAGTTACCATTTACAGAGTACTCTTAAGGGAAAAGAAATGATAAAATGTCTAAAAATAAATAAAGGAGGAATGCTTCAGGAAGTTAGGGGCTGGTCAGGATGGCCTGTAATCTAATCATAGATACTAAGTGCAGGAAAGGATATGTAAATCACTAAAGGGAAGTCTTCAAGGTCAAAGGCCTTTGTGATACTTCAAATTGTATCAAGCAGCAGGAATTCCCAAGCCTGGAGCTGGCCATGAAAAATATCCCATGTACCTCCCAGGACCCTGAGTTTAAGTCAGAAATCGTTGGATAAATGTTTACCCCCTTTAATAGAGAGAGGGCTCTAAGAAATGAGATAACTTGTCTGTAGTGTAGCACAGACACAAACCGACTTCTTTTTAATGGTGGTGAAGAGCCTGTTTAACTGTATATTCTTAGATTATGTCAGATAATGATAGGTTCAACCCCTGGATTAGTCATATTATGAATTTCATAATCACTGTGTAATTGACGCAGACCTTTAAACAGTCCTTTCTCCCTGGAAGCTGGTTTACGGCTGGAATTAAATGAACTGTCACTCTTTTGGGGGGCGGGGGGGAGGGGAACGGAACCTTGGCTCTCCTTGGCTGTGAGAGGAGCTGTCCAGGATTTAGCAGTCCTCCTCACCAAGCTGTCCAAGTGAGACAAGCAGATTGTCCTTAGAGATGCAAAGTTTCTCTCTCAGAGAAGAGAGTTTCTCTCTCTGGAGCCCAGCAGAAGTAAAGAAAAAATATTTAACACCCAGACTGTTAAGAAAAGTAATTAACTATTCTGTGTGTGCATTTCCGCTAAATAAACACCAGTGTTTAATAAAGTCTTCATGGAAGTCTTCATGGAGCTTAGGCACGACTACTCTAGCTTGGACTCTGGGGTCAGAAGGACCATTCAAATTCCAGCCTGGCCACTTAAGTACCAGCAGTGTGACTTTCGGTGGATGGGACCAACAGCGGCGCACGTTCCTTAGGAATCCTGTGATGATTAAAAGCAGGTAAAATGTGTATTGTAGCCAGGTGAGCATAAGCTCTCAATAAACCTGTCGACTTGTGTTACTCATTGTCTACTCTCGCCAGTGGAACTTCCAAACCCCATCCCGGGTCACATCCCACTCCTCAAACGACCTAGCTGCGTCTCCCTACGTGGGAACTCAGTTCTGGAATCTTCAGGTGCTTATTTGGGCTCTCCAGCCTCCCAGAACACTTTCTAACATCTCAGCACAGATCTGGGCATTGCCTAAAGCACTCCATTTGGCTTTTGAGGGCTTCTCCCCTATATTCTAAGCAACTTTCTATTATTTGAAAGCATCCTCTCTTTGCCTCCAATTCCTCATTCCTGGTCTTCTCATTCCCTCTCTAGGCCAAAGTTGAGATTGGAGAGGAAATTTCCATCACATTTAGAAAACATGACATGTGGTCAGCTTGGGGGAAGAAAGTGGATAAGGAATCTTGCCTGTTCCTTTATTTTTTTTTCCTCCATGTAAATTCACACCCTTGTAAATTACCCCCTAACCTTATGCAGTTTCTCAATCTCCTTTTAACTCCCTTTGAATAATATGAATATCTCCTTCCATGCCTCACCCCCTAGATTATTAAAACATTTCAACATAAATGGAACCACCTGTGATGGGATTCTAGCCAGGTGAGAGCGGATGTGATGCACACCACTTATAAGCCACAGAATGCTTTACACAAACATTCACACCCTCTTTCCTTCCTAGTTGGGTACTTGGCTTTTTAAAAATTTTTAAAGATTTTATTTATGTAAAGGGGCACCTGGGTGGCTCAGTGGGTTAAGCCTCTGCCTTCAGCTCAGGTCATGATCTCAGGGTCCTAGAATTGAGCCCCACATCAGGGTCTTTGCTCAGTGGGGAGCCTGCTTCCCCCTCTCTCTCTACCTGCCTCTCTGCCTACTTGTGATCTCTCTCTCTCTGTCAAATGAATAAATAAAACCTTAAAAAGAAGGTCCTAGAACATAACAAGGGCTTACTAAATGCTAGTTTTTATTAAGTGGTCAATCAGCTAATATTTATTGAATATTATAGGTATTAGCTCATACATTTCTCACAAGATCTTAGGAAGGAGGGACCCAGCCCTTTCTCCCTCCCTCCTTTGGGCCTTTATCTACGTTCTTTTCTCTACCTGACACACTCCTACCTCCCTTCTTCACACAGTCAACCACTACTCATCCTTAAGATCATAGCTCAAGTGTGGTCTTACAAAAACCTTCCCTGACTCCCTCAACTTAGTCAGTGCCCCCATTACATGACCTCATAGACCCTGAAATTTTTCCTACAGGGTACTTATCACAATTTGTTGTTGCATGACTATTTATGTAATCCTTTGGTGATGTCTCTCTTCCCCACCAAAAAGTAAGGACCATCCTCTCTGACTCACAGTTGTATTCCCTCTACCTAGCCCAGGGCTGGCACAGACGATGTGCTCAAAAAATATTTAACTTGTAAAAAAAAATAATAAAAAAATAAATAATAAATAAAAAAAATATTTAACTTGTACATGTATTTGCATGGGGTGACTTTCACAGGCTGCCTGCTCCTTAGGGGGGTCAAATATCAGGTTTGAGTCTGTTTTTCATCTTTATAAGTTAAGTAAAAACTTAACTTTTCATGGAAGCCCAGAGTCTGGGAAATGATTCAGAATAACCATCCTTGGGGCGCCTGTGTGGCTCAGTGGGTTAAAGCCTCTGCCTTCGGCTCGGGTCATGATCCCAGGGTCCTGGGATCGAGCCCCGCATTGGGCTCTCTGCTCAGCGGGAGCCTGCTTCCTCCTCTCTCTCTGCCCGCTTCCCTGTCTACTTGTGATCTCCGTCTGTCAAATAAATAAATAAAATCTTAAAAAAAAAAAAAGAATAACCATCCTTATAGGGTTTCTACTTCCTGGCCCTAAAGCCCTTGGAAAAGTAAACTGTTAGTATTCAGAAGCCCATCTGAGGAAGAAAGAAAGAGGATGGTTTTGAGAGGAGTTGACTTTTTCTATGCTCCATGCTAGATCTTAGTGTCTTAATGGGTGTTGGGTTGTGGGTTTGTTTTTTGTTTTGTTTTGTTTTGTTTTTCAGCTAGAGCTTTTTTCCCATTAGATCCCATCAAAGCCATGCGTAGTGAAAGTCATGGAACAGAATAGGAGCTCAACAAACACCTGAATAAAAATATCTGTGAATCTTGTTGGGTAAATGACTGACAAATGTACTTATGCTTTGGCTCCCTATTTTCTAGAGCTCATGTACATGATTACCTTTTCTTTTTCTCAGAGATTTATTTATTTGAGAGAAAGAGCATGCATGAGCTGGGGGAGGGGCAGAGAGCGAGGGAGAATCTCAAGCAGACTCCCATCAAGCGTGGAGCCTGAGACAGGGCTCAATCCCAGGACCCTGAGATTGTGACCTGAGCTGAAATCGAGAGTCTGGCGCTATCTGAAGGAGCCACCCAGGGGTCCCACGTGATTACTTTTTTTTTTTTTTTTAACATCACCTGCCCCTGTATCTCTATTGTGGATGTTTGGGAAGAACTAGTGACTGTGAGCCAGGCCCACAAGACTTCAAATTCCTTAAAGTTAGGAATCATCATCATCCTCAAAATTTAAATTAAAAAAAAAAAGGCATTATGATTAGCATGATAAACAACATTGATCATGTACTTTTCCACACCAGGCACTGTGCTAAGCCCTGCACAACTATTATTTGATTTCATCCTCATAACAACGTCGTGAGTAGCAGCCTCATTTTATAGACAAGGAAACGACGCGTCCCAAACTGTCGTTATCTCGGTGTCCCTACGACACTCGGAAATGGACTTGGGGCTGAGCATTTCAATGTGTGCACAGTCAATGCTTGGTCATGAGCAGAGAAAACAATTCCAGTTATTGTAAACAGAAAAGAAATTAACAATGCTACCAAAAATTAATGAGAAGCTGGAGAACCAGACAAAAGTTAAGATGGGGCGCTTGGGTGGCCAACTCTTGATTTTGGCTTAGGTCATGGTCTCAGGGTTGTGAGATCAAGTCCCGTGTTGGGCTCCACGCTCAGCATGGAGTCTGCTTGGGACTCTTTCTCCCTCTTGCTCTGCCCCTCCCACTCCCAGATAAATAAAGTCTTTAAAAAAAAAATTAAGATAGGAGCAGGGGCCCAAGAAGCAGAACACCAGATGATCATGTGTTTTTTTTTAAGATTTTATTTATTTATTTGACAGAGAGAGATCACAAGTAGGCAGAGAGGCAGGCAGAGAGAGAGGAGGAAGCAGGCTCCCCGCCAAGCAGAGAGCCTGACTCGGGACTCGATCCCAGGACCCTGAGACCAGGACCTGAGCCAAAGGCAGAGGCCCAACCCACTGAGCCACCCAGGTGCCCCCAGATGATCATGTTTTAGCAGGAACAGTGCAGCCAAGATGCCTCAGCCAAAGTCCTGCAACACACATGGATCCCGACTTTTCATTCCTCCTTACCTCATTTATTCACACCTTAAAATCCAGGATGAGAGTGTCTTGACTGACCAGCCAAGGTCATTTGCCCTCGTTGTAACTATGGATGCATTTGGGGAGAGGTTTGTCTCTAGACCTTTCTATCTCCCTAGGGGGAGGTGAGACTTGCTTTGATTTACACAGTGGGGAGTTCCCCTGAGTAGAGCTTTGGATGCTAGGCAGTCACAAACATTGATTGCCCCCCATACCATGGGTACAATTAATTCAGGCCTGTTACAATGACCGAATCACAATTACTGTTATATCGTAGTCCCCTTGCTGATATCAGAGAAACCCCAGAGACAAGTTTAGTTTCGACACATGATTCAATTTCATGTTGGTTTTAGGTGACATTCTCCGACATGAGGATATCCCCCAGTCAGGAGCTTAAAGCTTCACACCTCTCATTTAAAGGACCCCATTCATGTAACCACCCCAGCTCCAGGTTGCGGAGACCTGTCCCCTGAGTGGAAGGTCCGGATCCAGTTGTAAAGAGTTGCCTTTTTTTTTCCTTTTAGAGAGAGAACACACATTTGTGAGGAGTGGGGGAAAGAGAGAGGGAGAGGGAGTATCTTTTTTTTTTAAGATTTATTTTTTTTTTTTTAAGATTTTATCAATTTATTTGACAGAGATCACAAGCAGGCAGAGAGGCAGGCAGAGAGAGAGGAGGAAGCAGGCTCCCCGCTGAGCAGAGAGCCTGATGCGGGGCTTGATCCCAGGACCCTGAGATCATGACCTGAGCGGAAGGCAAAGGCTTAGCACACTGAGCTACCCAGGCACCCCAGATTTATTTGTTTATTTTAGAGAGAGAGCAAGAGTGGGGTGGGAGGGGTAGAGGGAGAGGGAGAGAGAATCTCAAGCGGACTCCTGAAGCAGGGATCAATCTCACAACCCTAAGATCACCACCTGAGCCAAAACCAAGAGTTGGACTTGACTGACTACGCCACCCAGACCCTCCAAGAATTGCCTTTTGATTGTTGTTGGGTGAACTATCATGATAACTTATCAGGCATGGATACTTCCTGCCTTTGTGGATTTTCAGAACACCTGGCTTCCCTGATGCTCACCTGCCAGATCTGTGTTCACCTTCGTGTAAAGGCCGAAAGGGGCGATATGTGATTGGGGTCAGCAGAAGCCCCATGTTTTGAGTCCAAATTGAAGCTCTAATGGTTGGGGGTGTGGGAAGTGGGGGGAACCCCTCAGCTGCTGGAGGTCTCCCTGTGTGGCTCTAGAAATAGAAATAGGGGCCAACTAGCAGCCCCATTTGATGAAAAAATACACCACCCCACCCCCAATGCCTGCTCCTGACATCCTCATTGGACTCTTTGTTGTTTCTTTCTTTTTTTTTTAATAGATAATCTTTTTTTAAGATTTTATTTTTTTGTGAGTTAGAGAGCAAGTAAGAGAGACCATGAGCAGGGGGAGGGGCAGATGGAGAGGCAGACTCCCCGCTGAGCAGGGAGCCCGATGTGGGACTCGATCCCAGGATCCTGGGATCATGACCTGAACCGAAGGCAGCCGCTTAACCAACGGAGCCACCCAGGCACCCCTAAAATATAAAATCTTCTAAGGCCTCAGAAAAACTTGAAAGTGGCTATATGCAATAAGACACCTACATTACAGCTATCTGGTCACTGTGACACACATGACCAAGCTTACAAAGACACTCAAGGTCAGAAGACACAACAGACTTGGCCATAGCACCTTGGATTCACCTTCCATCAGAGTGGCTCCTCTATGCGGGATAGGATTAGTTTTAGGGTGAGTGAGGTGTTCTGTTCTGCCAAAATATGGCAGCCAACCTCTTCTAGATGGTCTTCAGTCTATTCTGCTATTATAAAAGTTTGGCTTGTATAGAATTAAAAAAAAAACTTACTCTGAAAATTTTCAAACATAAAGTTGCAAGAATAATACAACAAACACCCATATACCCACCACCAGAATTCAACCATTGTTAATATTCTATTTGTTCCATATCTATGATGCATTTTTTTGCTGAAGCCTCCTCTGAAAAATAAGGACATCTTCTGTGACACACCAAAGACTACAATGCCATTATCACCTAGAAATTAACACCATTCCCAAATATTGTTTTATGCAAATTTTTTCAGCTTAATCCTCAGAAAGTCACCTAAAGATGCTGCTTTCTCTGAATCAGGATCCAATCAAGGGTCATATGCTCTTTTTTTAAATTAATTTTTAAAATTAACATATTATGTATTATTAGCCCCAGGGGTACAGGTCTGTGAATCGCCAGGTTTGCACACTTCATAGCACTCACCATAGCACATACCTCCCCCAGTGTCCATAAGCCAACCACCCTCTCCCTACCCACCTCCCCTCAACAACCCTCAGTTTGTTTTGTGAGATTAAAAGTCTCTTATGGTTTGTCTCCCTCCCGATCCCATCTTGTTTCATGTATTCCTTCCCTACCTCCCAAACCCCCCACATTGCATCTCCACTTCCTCATATCAGGGAGATCATATGATAATTGTCTTTCCCTGATTGACTTATTTCGCTAAGCATAATACCCTCTAGTTCCATCCACGTCGTTGCAAATGGGAAGATTTCATTTCTTTTGATGGCTGCATAGTATTCCATTGTATATATATAAAGGGTCATATGCTCTTAAGCAGGGCTGGGGCTAGGGTGAGGTGAGTTAAAGGAACACCAGAAAACTCCGTATTCAAGCGACATACTGGTTTAATGCAATATTCAAAAAAAATCAAGGTGGCAAACTATAACTTATAGGCCAGCTGCCCACTTTTGTAAATGAAGTTTTATTGTGCTGGGATTAGGGCGAGCGATGCAGGACCATGTCAGTGCAGGACCTTCATTTATACTTCTGATATGTTGTTCATCCTGGAATTTTTTTTCATTAATTTTGATTTTTAAAAAAATATTGCATTCAAATATTTTTCTTGATTACGGAGTCTTTTGGCAACCTCTTAAATTTTACAGTCAAGGCAAGTGCCTCACTCACTGCACCCTGATCCTGGCCTTGCTCTTAGCTCTCATTTAACCCAGGACAAGCCTCTCTTACTTATTACTGACTTTGACTTGTTTTATTCTTTCATTAAACATTTATGGAGCACACAGCCAGCCAGCCAGACAAAATTCTCTACAGATAAAATTAAAACCCCTGATAGAAGGAAGAAGCATTCTAATATTGGACATGACATTGTAATATACAGAAAGAGTGACAACGTGGCCCAGAACCAGGACAGGGAAAGGCGGAGGGACATCTTCTGCACCCACAGCTGGCTGAGGATCTTACCGGAAATGAGGATCTGAACAAAGGATCCTCCTGTGGCTCCTTTTAGCACCTACTCCCACGTTTTTCTGCTCCCTTTCACCATCAAATTCTGCAAAGAATACAACTTGGGCCTCTCCAGGAGACCACATCGGCTGTCCCTGGGGTGTCTCCAGTTCTCTGGATTGGCTGGCGTCATAGCACTGATTCCTCTATCTCCTGCACTCCCCACAAATGGGACCTGAAAACTTCAGTAGATTTGGGCTACTTGTTCTGGGCCAGAGGGCTTCCACTGTGAGCAGTGTAAAGGGTACTGCAGCATCTCACGAGGGACCTGAAGCCTGATTGCTCCATGTTTAGGGATCTCTAATTTCAGGGACTCTGAGTCAATAAGCAGACTGGACTCGGAGAGGGACCACCCTATTGAGTGTAGAGCCAAGACAGAGGGAACTAGAGACTCATTTGAGGCCATGACCCAGCTGTGGGATTTCTAGTAGGTAATACATTTCTTTTTCATTTTATGAAACAATATGGTCGTCTGGCCCAAAACTAGCTTATATATTGAGAACCCTCAGGGATTAAATATTATTTATAACAAAGCTTATCATTTAATTTTTATTTAAGGACCACCTGGGTGGCTCAGGAGGTTAAGCGTCTGTCTTTGGCTCAGGTCATGATCCTGAGGTCCTGGAATCGAGCCCCGCATTGGGCTCCCTGCTCAGCGGAGAGCCTGCTTCTCCCTCTTCCTCTGCTGCTCCCCCTGCTTGTGCTCCCCTCTCCTCTCTCTCTGTCAAATAAATAAATAAATAAATAAAATCTTTAAAAATAATAATAATTTTTGTTAAAAATTTTTTTTGTTTTAAAATAACTTTAGATTTACAGAAAAGTTGCAAAGATTGGCCATATACTCTTCATTAGTTTCTTCTAATGTTAAAATCTTATGCAACCAATATGCATTTGTCAAAACTGAGACATTGACATGGATACAGGAATATTAGCTAAACTGCAGACTCTATTTCGATTTCACTGGTTTGGGCATTACCATCCTTTTTCTGTTTCAGGATTCTACGTTACATTTAGTAAGTTCTTTCCTTCCTTCCTCTCTCTCTCTTTCTTTTTTTTTTTTAAAGAATTTATTTATTTATTTGTCGGAGAGAGGGAGAACACAAGCAGAGTGGCAGGCAGAGGGAGAAGCAGGTTCCCTGCTGAGTGGGGAACTGGATGCAGGACTCAATCCCAAGACCCCGGGATCATGACCTGAGCCAAAGGCAGATGCTAACCGACTGAGCCACCCAGACGCCCCTAAACCTCCAACACTTTCAAATTAAATAATGTTATCTAGGGACGCCTGGGTGGCTCAGTTGGTTGGGCAGCTGCCTTCGGCTCGGGTCATGATCCTAGCGTCCTGGGATTGAGTCCCACATCGGGCTCCTTGCTCAGCAGGGAGCCTGCTTCTCCCTCTGCCTCTCTCTTTCTAACTAATAAATAAATAAAATCTTAAAAAAAAATGTTATCTACCATTCTTGGAGAAAGATTATTAATGGAATACATCTTGGCATGCTGATGGCAGTGGTTTTTGCCTGACCAGTTTCTATTCCCCTTCTCCAGGTAGCATAATCTTGATCTTGTTCTTTGCCAGAAGGCTTGGTGGCATGGTCAGCATGATGACTTTTTCTCCCTATACTAAGGGGTAGCAGGTAACTGGTGCTGGGCCCACCATCCTCTCTCCTCTGGGTGTGGGAACAAAGGCAGAAAGGGGCAGGAGCTGACCTCTCTTGACAACGTTGTCCTGACATCCTAACCTTTAGCTCCTGCCACTTCCTTCCCCAGAGCCACTCTGGTTCTTGTCCCCATTACCATGGCGTCTTTCATATTCTCTTACTGGCCTCACATCTTTCCTTTGAGCTCCGCTTCTCTCCTTGCCCCTTACTAGTGAAGGACAACAGAGAACCCTATTTGATATAACAAATTATTTTAACTCAAAGACCTCAGGGGACATGTCAATCTCAGGAAAACATTTAATACTGCATTCTACTCTTCCTCAGCACCAGCCTGTTGCATAGAAAGAAAAGGCCCTTGTGTGTCCACTATACACACATATATTTGAGTGTCCACTCAAATTTTAAAACATTTTTAATAAATAATTTCTTTTAAAAGGGGCCTGGAGCAATCATGTTTGAAAAAGAGCCTCTCTACCTCTCCATATGAAAGAGATTCCTGAGCTTTGAGAGCGATGTACCCAGTTCTATTTGAATGTTTGTGTGGCCAACAGCTCAGAAGAGAACTATGCACATTTGCATCATATCCCCCAGAGGGTTCCACAGCTCAATGAGAAGGAAGAACTGGGTCTCTACACCAAATACGAAACCACAGGACCTCTCCAGAGACCCTAGCAACCAATTCCACCCATGATCACAGAAGGTGTCAGGAGCTCTGCATGTTCAGGGAATTCCTTAGCCCCCTAACACAGCTGCGTTGTAGAGCCAGTCCCCTGAATATAGGTTGTTTTCTCATATTTCTGTAAAGGAGGCTTATTTGGCCTAGATATCCTTCCCATGCATAATGCATCAGAAAAGGCCCATCACTGGGGTTGTGCAGTGTACAACCTGCACAACTGTACACAGCAGCCCTAGGTTAAAAAAATGGATTTCAAGAGTCAGAAAAATTTGAGCCTAAATCCCATTTCTGCCATTTATTCTCAGTAAAACCATGAGTAAATTGACCTTTCTAAATCTCACTTTCCTCATTTATGAAGCTGGAATAATTATGGATAGTGGGTACCTCTTAGAGGTATTGTGAGAAACAAAATAATATATATGTAAAGATTTTAACACAGTGCCTAGCACGTACAACATGCTTTTTTTTTTTTAACAGATTTTATTTATTTATTTATTTATTTGAGAAAGAGACACACGAGCACTAGTCAGGGGGCAGGACAGAGAGGGAGAAGAAGACTCCCCACTCAGCAGGGAGCCCAACCACACACAGGGCTTGATCCCAGGACCCTGGGATCATGACCTCAGCTGAAGGCAGCCGCTTAACCAACTAAGTCACCTAGGCCCCCCAAGAACATACTTAATAGAAGCTATAAGAATACTTTTTATTCTCCATGGCTAGCCTTTAGTATACCTTTAAGATCAGATCAGCGTCTGTGTCTCCTCTCCTGGAAGACTTTCCTAATTCCCGCCCAAGCCAGGTCAAATGGCCCTCCTCTGTGCTACTGTCTCCCCCTGTGCTGCTACCCAGAACTATGACCTCTTGCCATCAGGGACTGCCTTTCGCATGAAGATTGTAGGCATCTAGGATAATGTCTGGCACATAGTAAGCACTCACTGAACTCTAGCTGAAGAAATGAATGACTCAATGCTGCCTTCAGGGGGAGCCCAAGGGAAAAGGGTGCTCTTATTTTCTGGTGGAAGCCCATGATAAAGGAGAAAGAAGCAGAGAAATGGAGAAGGAGAGCCGGGACTGGACACCTGCCAACGGCAGGTCAGCTCCTTCCTCTGGTCATTTTCTGGGTGGAAGAAACACTAAGTGAAACCTTGTACCGAGCTGGACCTAAGAAGATAAACAAGCCAAGGGTTCCATGGACACAATGGCCCGATTCTCCCTGACTGGGGCAGGTGGGAACCGTGGGGAACCAGACAAACATTCCTTTCCAATTTCCTTCCGTCCATGCTCAGCTCCTGCATGCCTCCCCCCACCCCCACTCTCTATCCTGGCCCCCCCAACCAGGGCCAAGGCGGCTTCAGATCCGGTGAGATCTGTGAAGGCTGGCTGGAGCCACAGCGAGTCTGAATCACCCCTAACCACAATGGTCTTAGAATGACAGAGGCTTTCTGTTTCCAGGGTGTGTTCTAAAGTGGGTTTTGTTGGTGGCACAGTTTGCTTCCACGTGGCCCCTGCCAACCGGGAGCTGAGATTCGCAGTTTGTGTAGATCAAATTATTGAACTTCAAAACGCCCATGAAAAATGGTAAAAACAAAACAACAGCAACCGTGCAAAGCTGGTGGGGCGGGGGAGGGAAGAGGGAGGGAGAGATGTGGTTTAACAGGAGCACGTGTGACAAATGATTTCGCAGCCCAGACGCCCAGAGGCTCAGCATGAGTCAGCTGAAGGATGTGGGTGCCAAGAAAACCTCAAGCAAGCCTGGACCCGGTGGAGGCTTCCAGAAAAAGAAAGGTGATGGCTAACTCTACTCCACGCTGGTCAGACCACCCTGGAGGAGGTTTGGATCTGTCTGCATGCCCCATTGTGAGAGGAAAGGGTGTGTCCTGAGTGCAGTTACCAAGCTTGGGGTTGGGGGTGGGGCTTGGAGGGACTCAAAAAGGTGTCTAAAGCTGGATGAGAAGAAGAGATGAGTGACCTGGAGAGGAAAGGGCTTGGGGGGAGGGGGGAGGAGGGAGGTCTGCTGCCTGTAACTTCTGCCTGGAAGGCCTCCTCTTCCTGCCTGCCTCATGAACTCCGATTCATCCCTTAGGCCTCAGCTGTCCCACCTCTTCTGCCACTTCTTCCTAGGAGCCTTCCCTCCACTTTCTAAGTAGAACCAACCATGCCTCCGTGGAGACGCCCTCCCTCTGCGTCTAGGGGTCAGGTCCTTTTATTACATTATCACTTGCACGGAATGACATTGGTTGAGCAGTGACCCCATTCTATTTCTCTTTGCCACCCTAGTGCTTGGCATAGTGACTCTTCTTCGACTAATGTCTGATTGATTAAACCACTGGCGTGAAAACTGTCACCGAACATTCTAACCACGAGGAGGAGAGATGGTATTCTTTCTATGTGGCTCGAAAAGGCGGAACTGGAAAAGAGGGCGGAAATGACAAGAAGGTGGATGTTAGCTCAAAATTAGGAAGTACTTTATAATAATGATGATGGCTTTGCTGAGCCTTTTAGTCACGTGTTGCCATAGAGCAAGTTACTCCAAAACTTAGCAGCCTGTAACAACAAGAAACATTTGATATCTCACAGAGTTGATGGGGGTCAGGAATTCAGGAGTGGCTTAGAAGAGTGGTTCTGGCTGGGGGTCTCTCATGGGCTTGTGGCCTAGATCCCAAATGGGACTGCAGTCACCTGAAGGCTTAACTGGGGCTGGAGGATCTGCCTCAAGATGGCGCACTCACACGGCTGCTGGCAGGAGGCCTTGGTTCCCAGATGTGGGATCTCAAATACAGAGAGTGAATGACCTCACAACATGGTAGCTGGTTTACACCAGAGGAAGTGATCTGAGAAAGAGAACAAAGAGGAGGCTGCAATGTCTTTTATGAACTAGCGTCAGATGTCAGAGTCTGTCAGTTCTACAATCCTCTGTATCAGGGCGCTGGACTGGCTCAGTTGGCAGGGCTTTCGACTCTTGGTCTCCAGGTTGTGAGTTCAAGCCCCATGGTGGGTATAAAGATTACTTAAAAATAAGTTCTTAAAAATAAAAATCAGAGGCACCTAGGTGGCCCAGTCATTAAGCATATGCCTTCGGCTCAGATCATGATCACAGAGTCCTGGGATCAAGCCCCGCTTCGGACTCCCTGCTCAGTGGGGAGCCTGCTTCTCCCTCCTGCTTCCCCTGCTTCTGTTCCCTCTCTCACTGTCTCTCTCTCTCTCTGTCAAATAAATAAATAAAAATCTTAAAAAAAAAAAAACCACCCTGGTGGATTATTTACAGCTACTGTAAGGGTAGGAAAAATAATTTTTTTAAATAAAAAAATAAAATAAAAACCAACTGTGTGGGAAAAGACTACAGATAGGCATGGATACTAGGTGGTGAGAACCACTGTGGTCACCTTGCAGGTGGGCTGGTGCACTGAGCACTGGCCTAGCAGCAGCCACCATGCTGGCTGTCCAGGGCCAGATCTCTCCTGTTGTCACCACCACCACTTGGGAGGATGGCATCTTGTTATCTCCATTTTATTATGTATTTATTTTGGCTTTCTTTTTAAAAAAATTTCTTTCTTTTTATTTATTTGTTTGACAGAAAGAGAGAGAGAGAGAGAGCACAGTAGGGGGAGTAGCAGAGAGAGAAACAAGAGGAAGCAGACTCCCTACAGAGCAGGGACCCTGATGTGGGGCTCAATTCCAGAACCCTGGGATCTTGACCCGAGCCAAAGGCAGACGCTTAACAACTGAGCCACTCAGGTGCCCTATTTTGGTTTCCCAAGCACTTTAAATTTTGTCACAGAAGTGGTGTCTGGCTCAGTAGAGCATATGACTTTTGATCTCAGGGTCATAGTTTGAGCCCTACATTGGGCATGGAGATTACTTAAAAAAAAAAAAAAAGAAAAGAAAAGAAAACATTAATTCACATCACAGAAACAATACATGTATTAGTACATAGATCGTAAATTGTATAAGCAACTCCCTAAGCATTTTAGAGTTTATTTATTAGAAATCTGAATGTCTGTGTATACCTCACTGTCCTCTGCAGGGAGAGCTGATGGTGTATTTTCAAATTCCCATTGCCTAGATAAAGAAACCAAAGCACATAGATGTTAATGAACGTGTCCATGGTAACCTACCTGGAAAGTCTCTGAGCTTTGGCTTAAATTTATTTTTTTTTTTTAAAGATTTTATTTATTTATTTGAGAGATAGAATGAGAGGAGAGAGCACGAAAGGGGAGAGGTTAGAGGGAGAAGTAGACCCCCTGCCAAGCAGGGATCCGGATGTGAGACTAGATCCTGGGACTCTAGGATCATGACCTGAGCCGAAGGCAGTAGCTTAACCAACTGAGCCACCCAGGTGCCCCCGAGCTTTGGTTTAAACCTAAAAACCCAGTCATTACTTTTTGTGCCTGATTTTGCTGCATGTGTTGCCTCATGGGTATCCACTGGTCCAGCAAGCTAGAGCGATTGTGTTCGACCCTGGCTGCATGTCAGCCACAGTTGGGGAGCTTTACAGGATGCCTGAAGCCTGAGCCTAAACTCTGGAGATTCTGATCTAATTGGCCTGGAGTTTGATTCTGTTCTGCAGGGTCAAAACACTGCCAACACTGATTGGGAGTCAGATGATGTCTTCCTTCCAAATATTGCATTATCACCTGGGCTAAATGGGACATGCTCCTATTACCAAGCAACTGGGTACTCAAATATAATTTGTACATGAGTTCCTAATTGTTGCCTTGGGTCCTGTGGAGGTCTGAGCTTATCTTGAAAGGCAAGAAGATGTTGAATAGGCTGGGAAGGAGGTGTAGTCCAGCTAGAAGGAAAGACTCAGGAGACATCTAATTCAGGATAGAATTTCAGAAATATAAATTATTAACAAGAGGCTCTTTACAGAAGTCCTCTCTCAGCTTCTCTCCCAGACTATCCCTCCGCTCCTGCCCTGCATCCACATCCCCAGTTCCTACTCACTGTCCACTTTGGTTAGAGACATTTTTCTTGATGCAGGTACAAAGAATAAGCAAGAAAGAGCCCCAGGGAAAAGAGTTGCTGCAACCACAGGTCCCCATGGAGGAGGGAGAGAGAGAGAATTCCTTTTAAATTAATTCTTGATTGTTGTCCTCTGCTTCTTGATCATGACATTGCCCTTAAGTTGAACCATGAGGCCATGCTGTCAGTTGGTCCTTATAAGCATAGGAAGACTGGTTGAGGCTTCTCTGTGGCTTTTCTGTGAAATCACACTGCACCTTTGTATGCTGCTCATCAGTGTACGCACACAGCTGCTCTTAACACTAGTCCTGGAGGCAGAATGGTATGATGTCCGTTCATCAGAAAATGCTGACTGAGGGAATAGGCCGGGCACCGATTGGGACATTAAAGATGAAGCCATGAACCAAGCAAAGAGTTTGCTTTCCTGGACATCTCCAGAAGCAAAGCAGATCCTCTCTAATGGGACATGGCTGATGTCAGAATTCTCAACAGGACCCTCAAGAAAAGACTAGAGAAATGTTTTCAAGGTGTTGAAAGAAACAATTTTGATTCTGGAATTTCATATCCAGCTAATATATCTTTTAAAGGAGGGAATAAATTGACGAGTGTCAGGTACCGAGGAGGCCCTCAGAAGATTCCCCATGCAAAGACCTGCTTTGAAGACAGAGCTGGAGGGAAGTTCTCCAGCAAGGAGAAAAATAAAGCCGGAGAATGTTTTGAGATACATGACGTGGAAATAAGTTAGCCAAGGGGTACCTGGGTGGCCCAGTCAGCCAAGTGTCTGCCTTCAGCTTGGGTCATGATCCCAGGGTCCTGGGATTGAGCCCTGCATTAGGGTCCCTGCTCAGGATGAGCCTGCTTCTCCCTCTCCCTCTGTTGCTCCCCCCCACTCTTACTCTCTCTCCCTCTTGCAAATAAATAAATAAAACCTTAAAAAAAAAAAAAGGAAGTAAGTAAGCCAAGTCCTTTCCTATGTAAGTAAATGATGACAAAAAAAGAAAAAGACTGGGCACCTGGGTGGCTCAGTTGGTTAATTGACTGCCTTCAGCTCGGGTCATGATCCTGGAGTCCTGGGATCGAGTCCTGCATTGGGCTCCCAGCTCCACAGGGAGTCTGCTTCTCCCTCTGACCTTCTCCTCTCTCACACTCTCTCTCACTCCCTCTCTCTCAAATAAATAAAAATAAAATCTTAAAAAAAAAAAAAGAAAAAGACTATAATAAGCCACAACCCAAATTCTAGGCGATACTGATAGCAGAAATGAAAAGATCAGAGCTAGCAAAACATATCTTGGACGTATCTCTTTGTGAGAAACCAAATACATATTGATAAGTCTAAGTAGTTAAATGGAGATGAGTATACATAATATGTATGAGGAGTAAACCCCAGAAAAACAGAAATAGAATTATGACTTTTCCAAACAGCAGAAGAAAATCTGTTCTATCCAATGATAGGTGGAGAAGTAAAAAAGAAACAAGATGAAGGTATGAAATAGAAAACATGAAGTTAGGGGCACCTGGGTGGCTCAGTCGGTTGAGCATCTGCCTTCAGCTCAGGTCATGATCCTGGGGCCCTGGGATCGAGCCCTGGGTTGGGCTCCCTGTTCAGTGGGGAGTCAGCTTCTCCTTCTGCCTCTCCCCCTGCTTGTGCTCTCTCTGTCAAATGAGTAAATAAAATTTAAAAACAACCATGTAATTAAATAGTAGTTAGTCTTAATATGCTGGTGATTACAACTTATGTAAATGGGATAATTCACCAACAGATTCTCAAATTGGATTTTTATTTTATTATTTTTATAATTTTTTATTTTTTATTAACATATAATGTATTATTAGCCCCAGGGGTACAGGTCTGTGAATCGCCAGGTTTACACACTTCACAGCACTCACCATAGCACATACCCTCCCCACTGTCCATAACTCCATCATCCTCTCCCTCCCCTTCTCCCCCCAGCAACCCTCAGTTTGTTTCGTGAGATTAAGAGTCTCTTATGGTTTGTCTCCCTCCCGATCCCATCTTGTTTCATTCATTCTTCTCCTACCCCGCAAACCCTCCACGTTGCCTCTCGACTTCCTCATATCAGGGAGATCATATGATAGTTGTCTTTCTCTGATTGACTTATTTCGCTAAGCATAATACTCTCTAGTTCCATCCACGTCATCGCAAATGGCAAGATTTCATTTCTTTTGATGGACAAATTGGATTTTAAAAATAATTAGCAATTCCAGGAATGCAAGAGTGGCTCAGAATTGGTAAATCAATCAACATTATACATCACATTTACAAGAGAAGGGATAAAAACCATATGATCAGGGAGCCTGGATAGCTCAGTTGGTTAAGTGTCTGACTCTTGGTTTCAGCTCAGGTTGTGACCTCAAGGTCTTGAGATGGAGCCCCAGGTCAGGCTCTGTGCTCAGGCAGGAGTCTGCTTAAGGCTCTCCCTCTCCCTTTGCCCCTTCCCCCTCCAAGACGCTTGCTCTCTAAATAAATAAATAATAAAATAAAATAAATTTTAATAAGATTTTATTTATTTGACAGAGAGAGAGAGAGCGCACAGGGAGAGTGGTAGGCAGAGGGAAAAGCAGGCTTCGCGCAGAGCAGGGAACCTGATGCAGCACTAGATCCCCGAACCCTGGGGTCATGCCCTGAGCTGAAGGCAGACGCTTAACCAACTGAGCTACTTACATGCCCCCAGAATCTACTCATCTTTTTTGAAAGTACATGTAAAACAGCCACCAAAATTGCTTGTGAATTAGACTCCAAAGAAAACCTTGGTAAAGTTCAAAGAACTAAAATCATGCAGACATCTCTGATTACAATGTGAAAAACTTAAAGATCAATTCCAAAAGTTAGCTTACAAAGTCCCAGATGGGACTACAACTAAACCTAAAACGTGTCTAAATAACCCCTCAGATAAAAAGAAAAGTCATAAGGGGAATTCTTAAATACTTAGAACTGAATGAAAACCCTTTGTGTCTAAAGGTATCTAAAGCTAGGGGTGCCTGGCTGGTTCAGTTGGTAGCGCATGGGACCCTTGATCTCAGGGTCGTAAGCTCAAGTCCCACACTGGGTGTAGAGACCACGTAAAAATAAAAATACAACAATCTTAAAAGGCATCTGGCTGGGGCGCCTGGGTAGCTCAGTTGTTAAGCGTCTGCCTTCGGCTCAGGTCACGGTCCCAGGGTCCTGGGATCGAGCCCCGCATCGGGCTCTCTGCTCAGCGGGGAGCCTGCTTCTCTCTCTCCCACTCCTCTTACTTGTGCTCCCTCTCTTGCTGTGTCTCTCTCTGAAAATAAATAAATAAAATCTTAAAAAAAAAAAAAAGTACCTAGGGGCACCTGGGTGGCTCAGTGGGTTAAGCCTCTGCCTTCGGCTCAGGTCATGATCTCAGGGTCCTGGGATCGAGTCCCGCATCCGGCTCCCTGCTCGGCGGGGAGCCTGCTTCCTCCTCTCTCTCTCTGCCTGCCTCTCTGCCTACTTGTGATCTCTGTCTGTCAAATAAATAAATAAAATCTTTAAAAAAAAATGGAACCGTTTTTAAATGAGCTATGTTTAGCTGAAAATTTAGAAACAAAATAAAGGGAAACAATAGATTAAGCCTAAAGAAGCAAGGTGGAATGGAATAATAATGGATGAAGTAGAGAACAGACTATAATGGAGGATTTTTTAAATTTTTTATTTTTTAAAAAGATTTTACTTATTTGACAGATAGAAATCACAAGTATGCAGAGAGGCGGGCACAGAGAGAAAGGGAGGCAGGCCCCCTGCTGAGCAGAGAGCCCACACAGGGCTTGATCCCAGGACTCGATCCCAGGACCCTGGGATCATGACCTGAGCCGAAGGCAGAGGCTTTAACCCACTGAGCCACCCAGGCGCCCCTATAATGGAGGATTTTAATAAAACCAAAGCCATTAATTCTTGGAGAGACCAAGGAAACTCAAAGCACTGCTTCACAGAACAAAAAAGACATAGTATACAGACAAAACAGGGATTTAAAAATCAACAAAAAATTACAAACTATATCCCAGTAAAGGTTAAAATCTGGATAATGGCAAATTTCTAGAGAAGTTTAAAATGACAAAATTAGAGACGCCTGGGTGGTTCAGTTGGTTAAGCAGCTGCCTTCGGCTCAGGTCATGATCCCAGCGTCCTGGGCTGGAGTTCCACATCGGGCTCCTTGCTCAGCGGGGAGCCTGCTTCTCCCTCTGCCTCTGCCTGCTACTCTGTCTGCCTGTGCTCACTCTCTCTGACAAATAAATAAATAAAATATTTAAAAATAAATAAATAAAAATAAAATGGCAAAATTAGTATAAGAATCAACAGAAAAGTTGAATGTACCAATAAAATGAAAGAAAATAAGTTGGTGGGGTGCCTGGGTGGCTCAGTTGTTAAACGTCTGCCTTCGGCTCAGGTCATGATCCTAGGGTCCTGGGATCGAGCCCCACGTTGGGCTTCCTGCTCAAGGGGAACCTGCTTCTCCCTCTCTTCCCCACTTGGGCTCTCTCTTGCTATCTCTCTGTCAAATAAATAAATAAAACCTCAAAAAAACACAAACACAACTGTCAAATTGTTTTCCAAAGTGGATTTACCATTTGACCTTCCCACCAATGTATGAAAGTTTCAGTTGCTCCACCACCTCACCAAGACTTAGTATGATAAATCTTTTCATTTTAGCCATTCTAACAGATGTGTAATAATACATAATTGTGGCTCTAATTTTCATTTCCCTAATGACTAATGACACTGAGTGTCTCTATGTGCTTATTGGCTATCCACATATCTTCTTCAGTGAAGTATCTTCAAATATTTAGCCCATTAAAAAAAAAAATATCTGTTGTTTCTTTTCTCATTACTGAGTTTTAGGAGTTCTGGATATATTCTAGATTCAAGTCATTAATGAAATATCTGATTTGCAGCTATTTTCTCCCAGTCTCTGGCTTATCTTTTTAATTCCTTAACAAGGTCTTTTGAAGAGCAGAAGTTCTTAATTTTACAAAAGTTCAATTTATCAATTTTTCCTTTTATGAAAAATGTTTTGATATTGCTAAGAGATCTTTGCCTAATGCAAGACCGTAAGTAGTCTCCCCTGTGTTTTCTTCTAGAAATTTTAGTGTTTTAGGTTTTACATTTAGGTCTGTGATACATTTGAGTAAAATTTTGTACATGCTGTGAGACATGGATCAAAATTCACCTTTTGTGGGTGTGGATATCTAATTGTTCTAGCACCATTTGTTGGAAAGACCATTTTTTCCCACTGAGTTGTCCTTGCACTTTTATTAAAAAAAAAAAAATCAGTTGTCCATATATGTGGAGGCCTCTTTCCAGACTCCATTCCATCCCATTGGTTTATTTGTCTCATGACAGTGTTCTCAGCTTTTACCTTATGATTTTAGAAAAAGAAGAGCAAATTAAATCCAAAGTAATAGGAAGAAAGAAAATAATAAAGATTAGAGTGAAAATCAATCAACAAAAAAAGAAAGGAAGAAAGCCAATAGAAAAAAAAAATCAATGAAACCAAAATCTGGTTCCTTGAGAAGAACCAGCCACACTGATCAGCCAAAAAGAGATCAATATTAGCAGTATTAAGGTGAGAGCTGACACCCCCACAGATTCTACAGATATGAAAGGGATAGTAAGGGAATTCCCTCAACAACTTTATCCAATAAATTTGACAATCTAGATGATAGGAACAAATTTCTTGAAAGACACAAACTGCCAAAGTTCTCTCATGAAGCAATAGATAACCTGAATGTCTCTGCGTCTATTAAAGAAATAGAGCCTGACATTAAAAATTGTCCCACAGAGGTTCTTGCCAGGCGACTTCGTAGCAAGTTGGGTCCTGAGCATTGTCTCCCACTGGACTCCGAAGATCTAGGAGGAGCCTTGGTCTGTGACTAGGCTTCCAATGCATTGGCCAGAGCAGCTTTACCCAACCTGGGATCATCTCAGACACCCATTGAAGAGGATTCCCAGAAGGGCTCAGGTGCCTCTCAAATGATCTCCAAAGTATTAACCACGAACCTTGGCATATTGACCCTGGATTCTAGAATCATCCTCCCTTCCCCTCTGCCAGAATATCCATCCCAGCGGCAGGGCAGAGAGACAAAACCACAGGGGCTGGTGGAGCGTATCCTCAGCAGCAGTGGGAGGAGGACTGGAGTAAGGACTTGGTTAATGGCCCGGAAAGAAAAGGATGGCAAGGATGAGTCGAATGATTCAGCACCAGCGCTACCTAAACCTGAGGTCCCAGCTTCCAAAAGATCTACAGCAGAAGGAAACAGAGGAGAGTGAAACAAGAGTGGGAAGATTCAGATGTCACTGTCATTATCGTCTGTATCATAAAGATCTTTAGGAGGAAACCAGCATGGAGAATAATTATGACATGGAGCCAATGTAAACAAACTTTTATTCTTGTATGTTTCTTTTTGCTAGTGATTTTAGGATCATTTTGCAGCAGCATGGAAAGCTGCTCTATATTAGGGCAAACTATAATATTTTGATAATCTGTCATATTATAAGGCTTTTCTTTTTCGTATCTTTTCTACCGTGATACCAGTAACTTGTGAGGAATCCTGTACTTTGCATTTGAATGACTTCTGTATACTTATGTATACCTTTTGATTTGACCTAAGGAAGCACTAATAGGTTTTGAATGTTGCCTGTGTGTTTGAGAGACCTGAAGTCATTAAGTAAGATAAGATCTACTATAAAAAATTAGAAGCCATGTAACTTGTGCAGAAGGAATACAGGAAAACTTTGGGTGGTTTGGTTAGAACATAATCAGGGGAGGTACATATGCTAGATTTTTCTGGTTTTCAGACATTGTAATAAAATTTTTTGTTGTGCTATTTCAATTTTCAGTAGGAAATGTATGTGTAGAGGATCTTATTAAAATTGACTTATTTGAATACCTCTTAAAAAAAATTGTCCTGCAGAGAAAACTCCAGTCCCAAGTAGCTTCATTGGTGAATTCTCCATGCTTAAGGAAGTTCTAACACTAAGTCTTTACAAACTCTTCCAGAAAATCAAAAAGGCCAAAAAGGATGAGGATGAGGCCAGCATTACCCTGACACTAAATTCAGACATTTGCAAGGAAAACAACAACAACAAAAAAAACTACAGACCCACATCCCCTGTGACAAATATCCCTCTTAAAAAATTTTAGCAACATATTCATGGATAAGATGACTTAGCAGTGCTAAGACGACAGTTCTCTCCCAAATTCATCTATAAACATATCCAATTCCATTAAAACTTCCAACAGGATTTTTTTAAAGTAAAATTGTATTAAAGTGTAACATTCATACAGAAAACCACACCAATCATAAGTATACAACACAATGAATTTTTTTTTAAAGATTTTATTTATTTATTTGACAGACAGAGATCACAAGTAGGCAGAGAGGCAGGCAGAGAGAAGGGGGGAAGCAGGCTCCCCGCTGAGCAGAGAGCCCGATGCGGGGCTCTATCCCAGGATCCCGGGATCATGACCTGAGCTGAAGGCAGAGGCTTTAACCCACTGAGCCACCCATGTGCCCCAACATAATGAATTTTTGCAAAGTGAATAATTTTATATAACCATGATGCCGATAAAAAAATTAAAGCATTGCCAGTACCGCAGAAACACTGCCGGTCTCCCATCACCGTGGTAACTAAAGAACAGCTTTGCCTGTCTCGAACTTTCTACATAGATGGAGTGGGGTTGGGTCTAAAAAGAAATTTTCTTCTAATTGAAGAAATAAGGGTGGTTCCTTGATGGTGACTTTGATGAGCTGTGAATTAAGGGGTATGATTAACTTCCTCATTCCACCTGAAGTCTCCAAACACCTACAAAACCAACCAACAGAAAACGTAAAGACCTCTGGCAAATCTAGCTTACCAGGTCTAGACATGTCTGAATTCCAGTGGTAGACACAGTTCCAGGGTCAAACTATTTCCATCTCCCTACCCCCACCAGCTCCAAATAGAACCAAGTCCCTCGGGGCACCTGGGTGGCTCAGTGGGTTAAAGCCTCTGCCTTCAGCTCAGGTCATGATCCCAGGGTCCTGGGATCGAGCCCCGCATCAGGCTCTGCTTAGCGGGGAGCCTGCTTCCTCCCCTCTCTCTCTCTCTGCCTGCCTCTCTGCCTACTTGTGATCTCTGTCAAATAAATAAGTAAAATCTTTAAAAAAAAAAAAAAAAAAGAACCAAGTCCCTCTGGGGACTGAAAATACCCTCGACTGGATGTTGGACTCCCATTTCTTATGGTTAAGGCTCCTCTCATGACTCAGGTTGCTCATCTGCTAAATGGGTTTACTTGTCCTAACTCACTAGGGTTTGAGGAGGAATATCAAAAGCGAGTAAAGTATGTTAAAACAACTTACAAAGTATTATTAAAAATAAAAGCCATCAAGGGGTGCCTGGCCAGCTCAGTCAGTGGAGCAAGGAAATCTTGATCTCAGGATTGTGAGTTCAAGCCCCACACTAAGTGTAGAGATTAGTTTAAAAAACAAAAAAATCTTGGGGCACCTGGTGGCTCAGTCGGTGAAGTGTCTGCCTTCAGCTCAGGTCATGATCCTGGCGTCCTGGGATCGAGCCCCCAAGCTGAACTCCGTACTCAATGGTGTGTGTGTGGGGGGTTGGTATTTGCTTCTCTCTCCCCTCTGCCCCCCACCACTTGTGCTGTCTCTCGAGCAAACTCTCTCTCTCTCAAATAAATAAAATCTTTAAAAGGAAAAGAAAAAAAATCTTAAAAAAAGAGCCATCATAAATATTATTTCATTTTTTTAAAGTTTTATTTATTTATTTGACAGAGAGAGACACAGTGAGAGAGGGAACACAAGCAGGGGCAGAGGGAGAGGGAGAAGCAGGCCTCCCCCCCACCTGGGAGCCCGATGTGCGACTGGATCCCAGGACCCCGGGATCATGACCCCAGCCAAAGGCAGACGCTTAATGACTGAGCCACCCAGGCGCCCCATAATAATTATTTTAAAGAAAACATTTCCAAGCAATTCCAGCCTAGATTTTTTTTTAGAAATCTTTAAATTATTTTATTATTTTTTAATGTGCAAAATTTAATAAGATGTAAGAAGTATTTTGATTTGTGGGAAAAGAGAAGCCCCCTAATGGTACTCTTAAGTGCCATGGTTTGTGTATATTACTTATTTATTTATGTGTTAAACTTCAGATTCCGTGTGATAAACTGTCCGTGGTACAACGCTATTGATTTCCCTGCATTAGAAGTTGAATTAAATGTGCATTCCTCTGGGGTTGGTCACCGTGAGGGAGGCCTAAAAGTTTGGAGGAAGAGTAAGCGAAGACCATTAAAGCTCTCTGGGCCCTGTCTCCCATTGATCTCTGTCACCCTAGGGAAGGCTTACTGCAATTTGGGCCCACATACATCCTGGTCTTAATGTTCCCCTAATGGTACCTAATGGCCGCTGGGCTATATCCCTTGCATTATAAAAAAAAAACCAGCTGCCTTCCCCAGCCATGTCTCAGCCGTGTTCCAGAAAGCGCAGTGCTTTTGAGTATGTCTCCTGTAAAATACAACATTCCTCAGTGAGCCTTATTTTGTGTTTTAATTAGCTCGTTTATTCACGGAACTAACATCTATTGATATTCACACTGTTCTAGGCATTTCGCCAGTGGTAGCCTTTGTTATCAAAACTATCATCTCGGTGATCAGTACTTGGAAGTGAATTACTATCCTCTTGTCCTCAGAGAATTATTAAGATATTGGGAGAAGTAAAAAGGTGCGGCTCCAGGTTGAATGCCTACCTCCACTACCTTCCAGCTATGTGACCTTGGTCCGATTATCTTTCAGAAATAACTGAGCTTTTCTTTGTGGCTTAGTGTGTGATCAATATGTATAAATATAACATATACGTTTGAAGAAAATTACGTTTACTGTCTGTAGCACAGAGAGTTTGGTATGGAGGCTTACAACATCAACATAGTGAATTATTTATTAGAATTTTCTGTATTCTTATAGACCTTTTTCTTTTTTTTCCAAATTAAAAATGTGACTAGATGGGACGCCTGGGTGGCTCAGTTGGTTGGGCGGCTGCCTTCGGCTCAGGTCATGATCCCAGCGTCCTGGGATCGAGTCCCACATCGGGCTCCTTGCTCCGCAGGGAGCCTGCTTCTCCCTCTGCCTCTGCCTGCCTCTCTGTCTGCCTGTGCTCGCTCTCTCTCTCTCTAACTAATAAATAAATAAAATCTTAAAAAAAATTTTAAAAAAATGTGACTAGACTGAATTTAGGTCTTGTTTAAAGTAATTTCACCCAGGGGTGCCTGGGTGGCTCAGTTAGTCAAACATGTCTTTAGCTCAGGTCATGACCGCAGAGTCTTGGGTTCAAGCCCCACATCAGGCTCCTGGTTCTCCCTCTGCCTCTGCCTTTCCCCCTGCTTGTGCTCACACACTCTCTCTGTCAAACAAATAAATAAAATCTTCAAAAAAATTTTTTTAAAGATTTTATTTATTTGTTTGACAGAGATCATAAGTAGGCAAAGAGGCAGGCGGGGGTGGGGGGGGGAGCAGGCTCCCCGCTGAGCAGAGAGCCAAATGCGGGGCTTGATCCCAGGACCCTGAGATCACAACCTGAGCCGAAGGCAGAAGCTTTAACCCATTGAGCCACCCAGGCACCCCGAAAATCTTCAAAAAATTTTAATTTCACCTGACACTCTATGACATTTGAGCTTCAAAATGTGACTATCTTTAGTTCTTGAATATTTCCCACTCTCCCCTTGATTCTTTGCTCATGTCTCCTTTTTTTTTTTTTTAAGATTTTATTTATTCATTTGACAGACAGAGATCACAAGCAGGCAGAGAGGCAGGCAGAGAGAGAGGAGGAAGCAGGCTCCCCACCAAGCAGAGAGCCCGATGCGGGGCTCGATTCCAGGACCCTGAGATCATGACCTGAGCCGAAGACAGAGGCTTAACCCACTGAGCCACCCAGGCGCCCCTCATGTCTCCTTTTTTATGGGTTCTGTCTTCTCCTTCTGGGATTCCTATTATAGGTCCCTTTAGTCACAATTCCAAAATCCTAAAATCTCTGACAAAACAGCACTTATTTGGCAGTAAACCCTGATCCAACATGATGTGAAACTATTTATCGACTTTATTTCCCCAACTGTTTTGCAGCGGAAAGATAGTATTTTTTATTACAAAGTGCTGACACAGACCCCACTGGAGGGAAGGCGCGGGGGCGGGGGGGGGGGTGTCTTACCAGTTCATGCACCACATCATCAACTAGAACACCCCGCACTCTGAATCCTAAAGCACGTCTGACCTCAAACCTTTTGAAGAAAGGGCTGTTGGCCTGCAGATCTACCTTGGATGGCCTGGACAACTCCCTCCACCCCCCTACATCACTCATGCTTTTTGCAGTTTTCGGATTTATCCTCTGAGTTCTAGCGGAACTTCTTCAATCTGTCTTCTTCACGAAGTTTCCGGTAGCTCTGCCTCTGTGCAGTGTTCCGTTTGGCATTTACAGTTGGCTTCTCCAGGAAAATATTTCCTGGTCTCAAACGGATCCTTCCTTGTGACTTCTTGCTAGCTATCACCCACTGTTCCTTTCCATGTGGCGGGACGAGAACATGAGTTTTTCACGGGCAAGAAAAAGAAACGCCACTGAAAGAGGCCTGAGGGAAGAGGAGACTTTATGAAAAAACCATGGGGGAGCTGACAGGCTTCAGGTCGTCTGGGTTCTAGGCTGTCTCCAGGGACCTCAGACAGAAACGAGACTAGTGTTTCATGGGGCCACGTACTTCCCGTTCTCTCTCTCTCTCCCTCTTTAACTTTGCTGGCTTCATTTTCTCCTAATGCAGTTGGATTTTTGCCCCCTGGTTAGAAACATGAACACTAGCAATACCTAACACGTATCCTTTCCACTTGGTAACCAAAGAGGTCATAGAATGTCTCCCTTCTGGAGTGAGGGAGTCTTCACTGGGATGGACTCCCTGGTCAAGTCTGGGTCTCCTTCCCAGACCTGTTGTCCATTGGATGAGGCCAATTATCAAAGGAGGTGAGGGAGGGATTCTGAACAGATTAGACAATTATATCCACTTCATACATTTTCTATAATGTCGTGTATGTTTCCCGTAGATTCGAGAATCCCCCTTGATCCTGCAGGGCAGCCCCCCCTTTTAACTGGCAACCTCTTGTTATAGACACAGCAGTGTCTTGGTGTTTGCTCCTTTGGGAGAAAGCCTGCTGGACAGACGCACGGCTGCAGCAGCCATCTAACTGCTGCTCCACAAAAGAAGAGAAGGGTTCTGTCAGGGTTTGCCTAGCCCCAATTCCAGAAGCATTTCAATGGCAGCTTCTACGGAGCTTCTGTTAGGTTTCTGTTTGTTATGAATAAATGAATCCCCACTCAACGGCCTTAAGAAATCAAGAAGATTTACTGGATCCCGTAACTAGAAAAGTCCATCCCTGGGGGATGGTCAGATGTGACAGAGCCAGGGTTCCGGCTTTGGTTCTTGGCATTTCCCTGGCCTCCTCTTTCCCTTGAGTCGGATTCATCTTCTACTGGTACGGAGTTGGCTGTACATATCTAAACGCCACCTGACAATATCCAGAGGAAGACAGATGGTCTCTTCCGGCAGGTATCTCTGAAGCAGAAGGACGTCACTTTTCCAGAAGCTTCCAGCAAACGTCTCCTTACATTGTATTGGCTCCCATTAGTTATTAACCCTTTTGTGAATCCATTTCTGTGTCCAGGGAAATGTTGTGTGTTAATTCGCTGTCTTCCTGAACCAACCGATGGCAGGGAGGACAAAAGTCCCCTTAGGCCAAGCAGGCCAACACCCATGGGGAGGTGGGGGCATGAAGTCAGTGTAAGGGCTGATGTAAGGGAAGATGGGAACCTGAGGGAAGGCTGGGATGCTGCTGGGAAGGAGGAAGTGGGCAGGAAACCCATGAAGAGAGCCAAACTTGGTTTCCAAATCTGATGCAAGTCCTCACCATTTTAAACTCTGTTTAAGGGGCCCCTGGAGGCTGTCAGTTAAGCATCTGCCTTTGGCTCAGGTCAGGATCCCAGAGTCCTGGGATCGAGTCCTGGGTTGGGCTCCCTGCTCAGCAAAGAGCCTGCTTCTCCCTCTGCCCCTCCCCCCTCTCATCCTCTCAATCTTTCTCTCTCTCTCAAATAACAAAAACAGGATCCTTTCCTCCCTGCTCTGTGTCTGTTTGGGGTAGTTTATCCACGTGGTCAGGATTTGCTCTATTCTCCTTCAAGCTCCCCATGGTTACCCCATGGGCTGCCCACATCATTCCCCCCAAAGAGTATCCCATTCTTCCCTTGGGGCACTGTCCCTTCTGCACTGGGTACTTGCGTTGATGTCATGTGGGAGCTCAAGGAGCGAGACTGACTCTCCCGACTCCAGTTCAGGGTATGAGTGTGTGACCTCCACTCAGCCAGCCAGGTGCTCTGCCCTGGGGCTTGGACTCTTGCACAAGTGACGTAAGACTAAAGAGGGGAAGGTTGATGCTATCGGTTGTAGCCGAGGTGGAAGTCGAATTGATTGCTATTTTGAACGGATTTCTCCGGTTATGAGACCATTTCTGGACTTCCTGTGAACTCCGTTTAGCTTCTTGGCCCGCCAGACACCCTTGGTTCCTTCTATTTTCAAGTCTGACTCTTCGCGTTCCCATCCATGCGGACAGCCCCTGTGAGCCTTTGCTCAAATTACCCAGAATTGGCTTCTGTCGCTGGTGACCAAGACCCCCGACCTATCGCAGATGCCCAGTTCTGGTTTTTTTGTTTGTTTGTTTGTTTTTTAAAGATTTATTTGATAGACAGAGATCACAAGTAGGCAGAGAGGCAGACAGAGAGGAGGAAGCAGGCTGTCCGCAGAGCAGAGAGCCCGATGCGGGGCTCGATCCCCCGACCCTGGGATCATGACCCGAGCCGAAGGCAGCGGCTTTAACCCGCTGAGCCACCCAGGCGCCCCCCCAGTTCTGTTTTTGACTCTGCTTCTAACTTAGTGATAAGTTGTTATCAGTTTCCCCCTATGTAAAATTAGGGAAGGAGACTAGACCTGTGTTCTGTAAATCTTCAGCCACAAAACAAACAAACAAAAACCTTTGCAAAAACAAAATCTTCTTGATGGGAGCAAATCAATCCTAAAACTGATCGGCACGGCTCTGGCCAAAAGGTTTCTCTAGAATCCTGTCGTCTTGGCTCTTTCTTAATAGTAGTGACACTGCGACTTCTGCTCTGATATGTAATGGGAAAGGATTCCACTTCCCCTCTCTCATCGCAGCGAAAGATAGCCTGGGTCCACTTCATTAACTCAGGGAGGCAACAGATGGGCAGTTTCTCATTGACAAAGACTCATTTCTTCTTGAAGAGACGTGCTAAGCAAATGTCTGTGACATGTTTGTTTTTTTTTTAAGATTTTATTTATTTATTTGTCAGAGAGAGTGAGCACAGGCAGACAGAGTGGCAGGCTCCCTACAGAGCAAGGAGCCCGATGTGGGACTCGAGCCCAGGACGCTGGGATCATGACCCGAGCCGAAGGCAGCTGCTTAACCAACTGAGCCACCCAGGCGTCGCTGTCTGTGACATGTTTTAACACGCGCATGCGTACACACGTAATGCGACTGCCAAGTTTTCAGGGCATTTAAAATTTCTTTAAATTTTTATTTTAATTCCAGTGTAGCTGACATATATTAGTTTCAGGTGGGCCATATAGTGATTCCACACTATTCTATACAGGACTCCTCGTGACAGTGCTCCTCGTGACACGTGCCCTCATTAATCCCCACTACCTGTTTCCCCCATACCCCACCCCCACCCCATCTCCCTTTTGGTAACCTCTGTTTGTTCTCTAGAGTTAAGAGTTTGTTTTTTGGTTTATCTCTCTCTCTTTTGTCTCTGTCTCTCTCTCTCTCTCTTTTTTTTTTGTCTCCGTCTCTCTTTTCTCCTCTGTTCATTCGTTTTGTTTCAGAGCACTTTTTAGTGTGGAGAAGGCTAAAGAAGACCACAAAAAGCAAAGAACAAAAGAGTCTGAGAGTGAGGATGTTTTTCTGCTCTCTTTAAAGCATTTGTGCGTCTGTTTCTTGTCCACTTTATTTTATTGGGTCTTTGAGGGCTAGAGTTGGGACTTTTTTCATGACAAATATATAACTTAGTACTTTTTTTTGGTGAAACAAAACTAGTATGACTTCCACCATTAAGATCTGATGTAATTAATAGCATGTGATGTGTTTAAACACTGTCCCTCCCCTTGTCCAGGTACTGAGCTACGGATTTGCACACACAGTCTCAGATATTCTCAAATGACTCTCTGGAAAGGTACCATCTATGATTCCTGTTTTATAGCTGAGGTCAGTGAGCTCAGAGAGGTTAAGTAACTTACCTAAGCTCACACAGCTAGCAAATAGCCACTGACTGCGTGGCTCCAAAGCTTATGTTCTTCCAAATATGACTCTACCCATTTAGATAGTGCCATGCATGGGATCTTTTAAAATGTGGAGTAAGCGGACCATATATTTCAGTGGTCATTCATTTTTCTGATCTAGAGAGCCCTCAAAGGGAAGACCTGGGGGCACCTGGGTGGCTCAGTGGGTTAAACCTCTGCCTTCGGCTCAGGTCATGATCTCAGGGTCCTGGGATTGAGCCCTGCATCTGGCTCTCTGCTCAGCAGGGAGCCTGCTTCCTTCTCTCTCTCTGCCTGCTTCTCTGCCTACTTGTGATCTCTGTCTCTCAAGTAAATTTAAAAAAAAAAAAAAAAAAAAGGAAGCCCTGTAACTCTTAACTGAAGAAGCACCAGAGACCTCTGGACAGCTCTCCTGGCTCCCAAATGCCTTTGCCCAGAACTAGCAGAGCTAGCTCCTAAAAGGAGCAATCCTGTTAGCAGTGGGCAGGCTTCTCTTCTACAGTTAGTTGAAATTTCCTGTGGGAACGCAAACTAATTTTTTAAAAGATTTACATACTTACCTATTTATTTATTTTAGAGGTGGGGGGCCGGGGGGGGAGGGACAGAGGGAGAGAGAGAAAATCTCAGGCAGGCTCCTTGCTGAGCGCTAAATCCTGAAGCCATCCCATCCCATGATCCTGAGATCAGGACCTGAGCTGAAATGAAGGATCACCTACCCAATGGACTGAGCCACCCAGGCGCCACAAGGCAAACTAATTTTAACAAACCAGAACCAGGAAGAGGAATTGCAACTGAGAAAGACCTTTTGTGAAAATGAATTCTCTGAAGCTAATTATGGGATTAGGGGATATGAAACCAGAAGATAATTATGATCTGGCACAAATAATCCTAATTTCTATTCTTGGTTATTGACCACATTGTCTGTGTCAGCTGTTACCATTTCTAATAATGATGGTTCTCTACAGGTAATCCAAAGGGTATTGTTCCCAAAGGAGTTCATCAATGTATGCACATCCGTGTTTTATCAGGAGATAATATTAGGTGCTGATTCTGAATGTGCCACTATGTAACTGAGTGGCCTTGGATGAGTTACATAAACCCACTGGGCTTCAGTTTCTTCGTCTGTGAAGTGAGGGATTTAGATGAGACCCTCTGTAAACTTCAACTCTAAAATTCTAATTTTGCTGGTTGTTTGGAAGGACCTGAGGGCCATGCAATCCCACATGTGTCCAGCAGAGGTCAGAGGATGTCACCAAAAGCTCTGAGTTCTCCAACAATCCGGATTAGCATTGTAAATTTTTCTTTCTTGGAAAAGCCTCCGTTCCTCCCTTCCCTCTTTCCTTTCCTTTCCTTCCCTCTTTCCTTCCCTTCCCTCTTCCTTTCTCTTTCCTTCCCTTCCCTTCCCCTTCCCATCCCTCTTTCTTTCCCTTCTCTCTTCCCTTCCCTTTCTTTCCCTTCCCTTCCTTTCTTTTCTCTCAGTACATAGTTTCATGGTAGTTCCTATTTTCCATGTTACTTCCCTGATTTTTAGAGTTAGGCCACCCATAAAAGCAGGCATTTTCCCTGAAAGATCAAAGTAGAAATGCATTGTCTGCTTCAGGCTTCCTTGTCAAATGTAAACCACTTCCCAACTGGTTAATGCCTGGTGAACAAGGGTAACTTCTCTGACAAGTGACATCAAGGGCTAGGGGCAGTTTTATACTTAGAGTAAGTGTGAACAGTAAATTTGCTACAGAAAATTCTATGTCAGGAGCATCTGGGTAGCTCATTTGGCTGAGGGTCTGCCTTTGGCTCTGGTCACTTGTAGGGTCAGGCTCCCTGCTCAGTGGGGAATCTGCTTCTCCCTCTCCCTCTGCTCCTCCCCCAGCTCATGCTCTGTCTCTCTCTCAAATAAGTAAATAAATATAACCTTTAAAAAAAGAACATTTCAAATTTTTCTTTTATAGAGAGTCGTCTGTTACAGAGAGTCGTCAAAACTCTAACAGTAGATTCCTGAATCCTACCCAATGACCTATTTTTTTTAAAGATTTTATTTATTCATTTAACACAGAGAGAGATCACAGGTAGGCAGAGAGGCAGGCAAAGAGAGGGGGGCAGGAAGCAGGCCTCCCGCCGAGCAGAAAGCAGGATGCGGGGCTTGATCCCAGGACCCTGAGATCATGACCTGAGCGGAAGGCAGAGGCTTAACCCACTGAGCCACCCAGGCGCCCCAACCTGTTTATTTTTGAAACATATTTACCTCAGTGAAATTATTTTCCTGGTTTTGGTTTTTTTCCAGCTTTACTGAGGTATAAATGACATGTGACATTGCAAATGCTGAAAACGTGTAAGTTACTGAACGTGTATATGTGACATGATTATCACAATGAGGTTAGTCAACACATCTGTTACTTCACAGAATTAAAAATCTGAAAAGTTTGGTCACCATGGGGTTTAACCAATATTTCTCTCTCTCTCTCCTGGTTTCATCAGAATAATTATTTGGGAAATAGACCATCACAGGGATAGAGGCTTCTAATAAATATTTAAATATGATATGCATTGGTTTTTTAGGCAGAAACTGGACAACTGGTTTACATATGGATTGAACCGAAGGAACTGGGAATTAAAGAAAGGCCTACAGCCTGGTCAAACCCATCCCAGTTGTCCAAACAGTACATCCTGAATAAACATTCTAGTGGTTACAAAGTTTTGCGCTCTGGGTAAGACAGACCTGCATTTGAACCTTGCTAACGTTCCTAACCTCCCCAGAGATAAACTCTACAATTTCTTTATCTATAAAATGAAGATGGTGATCTATATTTATCTATAAAATGAAGATTGTGATTGTGAAAGTCACCTAAGATTGTTGTGAGGATTAAATGAGATAATATATGTCAAGAATGTAGCCAAGCACCAGCCACATAACAAAGGATCACTAGGTGAGTGCCTTTGTCATCCTACCTTATATGGGAGGAGTCAGAGTTTTTAGAAAAAACAAACCCAGATGAATATCACCACGCCCTTCTCTTGACTAACCCAGACCAGGTCTGAGGTCCCTCTCATGCGCTTCTGCCATCACCGCAGAGAGGCCCATCCTGACTGGGACCAGCATCCTCTTGCCTTCCTGCGGGAGGTGAGGGGATAGTCAGTGGCCTTCTCTTCCTCCCAGGGTTCCATCCATAGCCTCTGGCCTTTGTTTCTTATCTAATAGAGCACTGAACTTTTCTTTTATACAGCACTCACTACTTTTTCCTCTGCTCTGACAAACTCCTCCCGGAAAGGTCTGGACACCCCCTCTTCCTCTCCTAGACCAACAGCCCAGCCAGGAAGGATGGGCTGCATTATGAGGAGAGCCTAGAGCATGGGGACCAAGAAAGCAGGGAGACCTACATATGTCATGCAGGAGAAGCTGTGTCGTGCTCTGCTTCTACGATAAGGTGTATAGGCAGTGTAGCAAGCAGGGGGGACGGTGTAGCAAGATGGGGCTCCTCGGAAGGCCAGAGGAGGGACGGTGAGGGAGCGTGATTGAGCAGAACACTCCAGACTGGATATCGCGTGTCCTGCTGGCAGGGACAGAGGTGAGCCGGGAAGGAACCGCTACCATCAGCCCACATTCCAGAGACTGTTCCAAGGACCCAGGCCAGTCGCTGAGGGACCTCCCAATAACGCACGTTCAAAACCAAAAACTGAGGGGTGCCTGGGTGGCTCCATCATCTGTCTGCCTTTGGCTCAGGTCCTGATCCCAGGACAATCCAGTACTGCATGGGGCTCCCTGCTCAGAGGGGAGCCTGCTTCTCCCTCCACCTGCAGCTGCTTCTGTTTGTGCTCTCATGCACTTGCACTCTCAAATAAATAAATAAAATCTTAAAACACACACATGCACAAATTGAAAGCTAGATGGCTGCTTCCTATGCTTCCTTATTCCTTCCCTCTGACCATAGCTCATAACTCCCTGGAAAGGGTTTAAAACTCTTAAGGGGGTTGCCTGGGTGGCTCAGTGGGTTAAAGCCTCTGCCTTCGGCTCAGGTCATGATCTCAGGGTCCTGGGATCGAGCCCCGCATCTGGCTCTCTGCTCAGCAGGGAGCCTGCTTCCCCCAACCCCTCTGCCTGCCTCTCTGCCTACTTGTGATCTCTGCCTGCCTGTCAAACAAATAAATAAAGTCTTAAAAAAAAAAAGTGGAAGGAAGTGTTGATTCAAAGAGAAACCTGCTTTCGTTGGAAAATGACTAGATCCTAATTCTGACCCTGGCGAGGGTCTTGCCTGCACCTAGCCCAGCTCTTTGTTCCTCTGCCCACGTTTCTGGAGCCTGTCGTGGAGCTCTGGAGTAATGATGACAAGCCCACACCTTGAGGAATGGAGGAAGCAGTGAGTATATTTCGTGATTCTTGGTCTCTGTTGCCCACATATTCCAGACAGCAGGGGAGACAGGTTGCTGTCAATGTAATTTAAAATGCCCCAAAATGTAATGTCAATGTCAATGTAACATAAATGTAAATGTAATTTAAGATGCCCAAAACTTAAGAAACCAAAAAAATGATACTCCACACCCCACTAGGAGAGCTACTACCAAAAAAATAATAAGAATAAATAAATAATAATAAGAAGAAGAACGAACGAATGAAAGAAAAAAAAGGAAAAGAAGAAAAGAAGAGAAATAACAAGTGTAGGCAAGAAAGTGGAGAAATTGGATCCCTTGTGCATCGTTGGTGGGAATGCAAAATGGTGTAGCCTTGGTGGAAAAGAGTATGAAGGTCCATCCCCCCATCCCTGCAAAATTAAAACTGGAACTGCTCCACAATCCAGCAATTTCACCTGTGGGTATGCGCCCGAAAGCACTGAAAGCAGAAACCCGAAGAGAAACTTGTTTCTCAGAGGAGCGCTGTTCACAAGAGCCAAAAGGTAGAAGGAATCCCAGTGCCCATCTTCAGTTAAATGCATAAACACAATGGGCTGGATACCTATAATGCCAACGGCATAGTGTTCAGTCCACCACATGCCACAATGAGAATGAACCCAGAGGACATCATGCTCAGCAAAAGAAATGGGTCATAAAAAAAGACAAATATCATAAGCTTCCATTAATAGGAGCTACTTAGAAGAGTCAAATTCACAGAGACAGAAAGTAGAACCCGGGAGCTACTGGGTAATGGGTGCAGAGTTTCAGTTTTACTAGATGAAACACGTTGTAGAGATAAAAGGAGCAGATGGGAGCAGGATAGCGTGTGAATGTACTTAATACCACTGGACTGCACACTTAAACACAGTTAAGGTGGTAAATTTAATGTTATGTATATTTTTGGACAATAAAAAAATGGGAAAAAAAACACAATCAGGCATATGTCGTTGGAAAACCTCTTTGGGGAAGGGGTAATACTAAATATTGAACAGGTATCTGTGCATTTATAATAACCCCAGTGCTAGTTGCCACTTATTTAAGAAAGACCATAAAGCCCCATAAGTGTAATAACTCTGTTCTTGCAGTTTTATAGACAAGAAGAATGGGTGGTAGATAGATGAAAGAATTTGCCCAAATACAGACAGCTAGTTGGTGGTCCCAGGTATGCATGACTGCAAAGCTGGTACTCTCTAACTCCTCAGTCTCTCTCTTTCTCTCTCTCTCTCTCTTTTTTTTTTTAACAAAGAATTCCCTGCTTTGCTCACCCTCTTCCACAGTCATTGACAGCCTTCTGGCAGGTTCTTCCGGCAGTCCTGCCTCAGGACCTTTGCAGGTGCTGCTCTCTCCACCGGGAACATGATTCCCCCAGATGTCTAACATGACTTCCCCTTCTGTCACTTCTATTAGGTTTCTGCCTACCCGTCACCTTGTTCTTAAGGCCTTCCCCCCAAAATGAAATAGTATACTTCCTCTTCCTCTTTCTCATTCCTCTCTAGCCCTGACTGGTTTGATTGTTCCTTGTCTGACTCCCCAACTAGGACAGAAGTCCCCTAAGGTCAGAGGTCATTGTTTTCCCCATGGTTGTATCTTCCCAACCTATGAATAAGTGAATGAATGAGTGGCTACTGGGACTAGTATGACTGATGGGCAGAGCCGCAGTGGTCTACATGCCAAGATTTTAGGGAAAACCATCTCTACGCCCTCGTTCTTTTTATCACTGATTTAACTTACAGCAGGGCCGTTTCTAGAAGCACGGTTCAATATTCAGGAATGACACCACCCTCCTTCCCTCCCTCTTCCCCATTCTACTCGTTATCAGAAGATTGGCTTACTCATGCCAGAACCTCCGTCCCTAAGCAGCACTCCGCTTCAGACCTTTCCTGCCTTCCATTGTCCGGATCACATAGTAAAGGCGAGTCTAAGTAGGGTTAGCAGTGTGAGTAGGACAGGGAGCCAGCAAATGTAAGAATCTGGGGTGCAGTTGGGGGGATGTCTATAAACACTCCCTGTTTGATCCCTGAAATCCCACTGTGATCTCTTTCCTCTGAATAGTTTATTCTAGGAAGAATGAACTTCCTTTCCGCCAATCAAATTGGCCAATTTGAGCTTTTCAAAATGTGGCTCTAACCTGCTTGCCTACACGCCCCCCCCCCGCGGCCATTCTATCCCAGGTCCAGGCCCCCAGCCTATGGGCCCCCAAGGCAGTCACAGCCCCCTCCAGAATCATCCACCTTCACCAGCTCCCTTTACTCCAGACTAGAAGTTAGTTTCTTTCTTTCTTTCCTTCTTTTTAAAATTAATTTATTTATTTGACAGAGATCACAACTAGGCAGAGAGGCAGGCAGAGAGAGAAAGGAATGTAAGCAGGCTCCCCACTGAGCAGAGAGCCCAATGCTGGGCTCTATCCCAGGACCCCGGGATCATGACCTGAGCGAAGGCAGAGGCTTTAAACCACTGAGCCACCCAGGCGCTCTCAGACTGGAATTTGGCAGCCTTGGCAATAGGCAATGGCAATAGGCTAGCACAGCCTCTAGCAGAGGGCTGGAAGCCCAGACCCCAGATGGTGTCCTTCCTTTGATAATTCATCTTTCCCCAATTCCCTCTGGCCCCCTGGGAAGGACAGGGGTTGGGGGAGAGGCCTTGCTGGGCTGGGTTCAAGAAGGGCCAGAAGTCTGAGAAGGTGCAGCGTCTGTCACACCCAGAAAGAATCTAGAAACCTCTGTGGCTTTTTTCTCCAGAACTGGTCCTCCTTCATTCCTCACCCCATGTTAGCAGTGCCCCGGGGACCATCCCCTCAGCAAGCAGCTCCATTGCTGGCCTTCCATTCTGCTTCTGTGGCCAGGGTGGGGCCCCCATGGGCAGCCTCAGCCAGCACCTACACTTCGTGGGCCCCGTCACCCCACCCCATGGAGACTGAAGCCAACCATCCCAAACTTGCAGGCATCACCTGGAGGTTTCAGTTAGGTAGATCTGGGGACACCCTGAAATCTCTGCCCAAAGCACCCCAGATGACCTAACAAATAGCTGACGAAAACCAAGCTCGTGAGCATCATGCCCCTTCTGACCTGTGGGGCCTGATTTCCCGAGCATGGAGCACACGCTCTGTGCTTCCTGTGATTGGCTCTGGCTAAAACGCCACTGAGGGTGGGCTTTCGGCCTGGGAAGCCATTTCCCATCAGCCCCACCACCCTTGAAGGAGTCTGGCCTGTCCTCTTCTGCCCCCACATAGCTCTGCGCATTTCCCACTCAGAACCTGTGCAGGCACTGTAGGTTAGACCCAACACCCTTCCAACCTGGTCTTTGCTTGGTTCCCTCTGTTGAAAACACGCCTTCTCCCCTCCCTTTCGGCTCGGGGTTATGGGCATAGTTCTGGCCAATGTTGGATAAGCTCCAGCCCACGAAGGATTGCTGGAAAGCCTGATTTTCCCATCCTGGGGCTGCCGCCTTTCTTCTTCCTACTCCTCTGCAATGGCTGGAGCCGCCATCTTGAGCCTGGGAGGGAAAGGCCAAGAGAATTAAAGCCCTCCACCCATGTGACAAGGAAGCAAAGGCTAGCTAAGGATAAAACACAAGCGGACACCCTGGAACCCCCCCCACCCAAACCGAACTGTGGGACACCGTTGACCTTCTTCCAGGAAGCTCCCAACTATCTTAATGGTAATGCCTTGCTAGAGGGGAAAACAACCTTAACTTGACAATGGCAAGACCTCCAGTCTCTTCAAGGTCCTCTTCTTTAGCATATGAAAGTTCTTTTGAAAACCTCCTTTCTTCTTTACCTCCCCCACTCCCAGAGTATAAAATCAGTTGCTCCTCACAGCTCTGATGCAGCTCTTTCTGCCCATGGGTCCTGTCCCCGTGCTTTCATAAACCACCATTTTGCACCAAAGATGTCTCAAGAATTCTTTCTTTGCTATCGGGTCAGGACCTCACTCCACCAAACCTCCCCTATATTCCAAAACCACATCACATTCACATAAAAAAAAAGTAATAAAATAAAATAAACAGAGAGGTGAGGTGATTCACCTCAGGTCACTGGGATGGCTTTGACACAATGCAGTCTAAACCACAAGGTTCCTGCTCTGAGTTGTGTGTGCTTTCCACAACATTGCCCTCCCCGACAGAAAGCTGATGGGGAGCTGCACAAGGACAATGTGAGCACATTAATATCTTTTCCAGATGCATTTTGTGTCCCCTCTCTCATTCTCTCTCTCTCTCTCTCTCTTAAGATTTTATGTTTAAGCATTCTCTACACCCAGCTTGGGGCTCAAGCCCACAACCCTGAGATCAAGAGTCTCACGTTCCACGGACAGAGCCAGTCAGGTGCCCCTGTGTCCTCTTTCTCTTACTCAGAGTGAGGACTGATGAGAAAGTCGGGCTTAGAAGGACAGGTCAGAGACTTGGTTTCTGTGTAACTGTCACAGTTCCCTGCCATACACCATGGAAACTGAATGACTCAGTTAAGAGAAAATGTCTCCAAAAGTTAATGGGCAGCTCACAGAACCATCAGGAGACCCAAGAACTGGGTTCAAGGCTGCCAGGGATGAAGCCCCAAAGGGATCCTTCCTGTGTGGGCCCCAGAGAGCTCTGCTGCCTTTGCTGAGCCAGGAACCCAGGTCTGCTCTGCCCTTCAACACCAAGAGTGGGCATGCCCTCGGGTCCCTGCTTACCCAGCCAACAGCAGCTACCCCAAAGTCTGGCATAGGCCCCTCCGCTTGGCCAACCTAGACCACATGCCCTGGCCTTCACTGCAAAGGGAGGAGTGAGAAAGGTAAATCCAGCATGTTCAGTTTCTCCAGTGAGAGATGGGCACCTCCTGTTAATAAAACCGTAACATCGAGAGTCCTCTAAACATAAGAAAGGGGTTCAAGCGCTGGGTGGCAAGAAAAAGAGAGAGATAGAGAGAGAGAGAGAAATGTCCCACCTAGTGTAACTGGGGCCTCAGGAAGACAGGATGCTAGGGTGAGAAGAGCTCTCTGCAGAGACAGGAGAAATGAGTCCAGCCAAAAAATGCAATTTGACTTTGTCCCCACATTTTTTTTTTTTAGGGTCATGTTATTGCTATTACAAGGGTAAAGCAACATTTCTTTTCACTCTCTTTTTTTTTTTAAGATTTTATTTATTTATTTGACAGAGAGAGAGGGAGAGAGAGCACAGGGCAAGATTGTCAAATGCAAGTCACATGCTTAGGGAAACTGCAGACACAGGAAGGGAAATTGAGCAATCTCAGGGAGACATGAAGTCTAAATACGTTCCCAGAGGAAAGGAAGACTCCTTTCTCCCTCCCTTGGTTGCGAGATCATTTATGGGAGGGGAGAAGGTGAAAAGGAGTGTGCTAATTCACACTAAGTACCCACTAGCACTGAGTACCAGGCAGGTCCTGGACTGTTGCTGACATGATCCCCTTCAGTATGGAGAAAGGAACCAACATGGAATAAGAAAGGGACACAACAATCTCCATAAATTGGCTGGGGGGAGGGTGAGGGAAAGACTGGGTTCCTCTTGCCGGGCTCTCTAGGCCTCTCTCTCTCACTTGAAAGCCTCTCTTGGGAGGAGCAGGTGGGCAGAGTGTGCCTGGTTGGCAAGCTGGAGAGGCCAGCCCAAGCCTAGCTCTGCCCCCTCCTGCGCCCCTTGCAGCAAGGCCCAGGGTGTTCATCACTTTTTGTGACCACCAAAATGGGTCTAATTCTGGGTAGGACATTAGGAAATTGGCTGTGGTCTTGTTAACCTGAATCCGCACCCTGGATCCTTGCCTTCAGCTGCAGTAAAGAGGATGCTGAGATTTACACCTGCTTTACTCCTCTGTGTGTCAGTAGTTCAGAACTCAGATGGAGAACAAGGGTGTTCCTTATGACACATTCCCCCCAATCCCACCAGTAATTTCTGATAATATGAACACCAAATTTCTCAACTATTAAAGGATTCACTTTCGGATCATCCTAGGAAGCCGGGCTCTTTCTCACTTGAGGTCCAGGGTTGGACGGCAGAGCACCCATTGTTCATGTATTCACAGTGACAAAAGTGACAGTCCCTGCTCTCGTGGAGCTCACATTTTACTGGGGGGAAAATATACAATACACAAATACACTTCCAAACAGAAGAGACCTCAATTTTAGATTTCGTCAGTTTTATGGAATTGAGATTGTAAATAGAGTCACGAAGACTCACTGATGGTATTGAGAGACGTCTTTAAATTTGTTTTATTTTAAAGATTGTATTTATTTATTTGTCAGAGAGAGAGACAGGGCACAAGCACAGGGAGAGGAAGGCTCCCCACTGAGTATCCAGGAGCCTGATGTGGGACTCGATCCCAGGATCCTGGGATCATGACCTGAGCTGAAGGCAGACCCTTAACCCACTGAGCTACCCAAGGTGTCCCTAAATTTGTTTCTCATTACTGGACTGCACTGGCAACAGAGCACTTCAAATTAATGTTCTAAAGCACAAGTTTCAAATTATATTCCAAGCAGTACAATTATAGCCCTGTTAGGTGTATCTGTATCAATATACAGCATTACTATAATTTGGTAAATGAAGACATCAAAAATATGCTGCAGTTTTTTTTGTTGTTTTTTTTTTTAAAGATTTTATTTATTTATCAGAGAGAGTGAGCACAGACAGACAGAGAGGCAGGCAGAGGCAGAGAGAGAAGCAGGCTCCCTGCCGAGCAAGGAGCCCGATGTGGGACTCGATCCCAGGACGCTGGGATCATGACCTGAGCTGAAGGCAGCCGCTTAACCAACTGAGCCACCCAGGCGTCCCTGCTGCAGTTTTTATAAGGTCAAATGTCAGTTCCCAACCCCGTTCTCCTTGGCTTCTCCACCATGGAGTCTTGGAGGGGCGGGGGATACTCTCCCTAGACTTTCTTGCAGCAAAGATTGTAAGTGACACAGTTTTGGCTAATGAAGTAGAAGCTGAAGAATTCTGGGAGCTTCTAGGAAAACTGCTTCCTTGGTAAAGGAGCTAAAGCTGCTAGTGCTACCCCCATTCACCCTAATTTCCTGACTTGAAGGCAGCCCTGGTGCTTAGAGCCATGGTGTCTGTCTTGGAGGCAGAAGGAGGTACATGTGTCCCAAATCTAGCTTGTCAGAGATGATGGAGGAGAAAGATAGAAACCACCCGGGCTTTGGGTGGCCCTGCTGAGCGGCTGAGCCAATACCAACATCTGCTTATCTCTAGATTTCTTCCTATGCCAGGAAAACAAATTCATTTCTTTATCCATAAGTCAGGTTTTTTTTTTTTAAGATTTTATTTATTTATTTGACAGAGAGTGAGATCACAAGTAGGCAGAGAGACAGGCAAAGAGAGAGGGGGAAGCAGGCTCCCCGCTAAGCGGAGAGCCTGATTCGGGGCTTGATCCCAGGACCCTGAGATCATGACCTGAGCCGAAGGCAGAGGCTTTAACCCACTGAGCCACCCAGGCGCCCCATAAGTCAGGTTTTAAGGCATTTGCAGCCTAAAGTACGTCTGCCTATTTTGGCACTCCCTATTTTGGCACTTCTTTATTTAAAATTTTTTTAAAAAATATTTATGTACTTAAGTCATCTCTACACCCAACATGGGGCACAAACTCATGACCCTGAGATCAAGGGTCACATGCTCCTCCCAGCTAAGCCAGCCAGGCGCCCCAGCCCTTCTTTATTTTTGAATGTAGTAGGCCTGTCAAAAAGTGGAAGTGGCTTAGGTCTCTCTCACACCCTCAGAGCCCCTGGTGTGGGTACCTTGGTTGCACAGGACTTTTCCATGGTCCAGGATGACCCCTGTTCTCCAGTAGCGGGAGGTTTCCTGATTCCACTGCAAATCACCACATGGACTACTTCTCTGCCTCCCTCCAGGTGGCTCCATCTCTCAGATCCAAGCCCTGTTCCTGATTCTACCCCTTCCTCCTGGGGGAGTCTCCCCAAATATGCCCTGGCTCACCACTTTCCTCCATCTGTTCCTTCAGGCCCATTCAGATCCCTGTATGTGAGACCTTCATGTCACTGGACCATGGGTTCCCAGAGGGCCTCCACAAAATGGTGGACCAGCACCCAAGAGGGGACAGTGTTGGGCAAAGTAATTACAGAAAATATTCTCACATTTCTGTTGACAATTTATATGTTTTGCTTTGTTGCTTTTATTAAAATTTTCTTTTAGAAATGGTTACCTTTTGGGGGGAACAATTGTACAGAAAATGGAAGAAACATAAAAGGTTACTTTTGAATGATTTCGAGCACTCAGTGTCCCATGTGTGGGTCTCCACATCATTCATTTTATTGAAAATTATTTTTTTTAAGATGTTATTTATTTATTTGATAGACAAAGATCACAAGGAGGCAGAAAGGCAGAGAGAGAGAGGAGGAAGCAGGCTGTCCGCAGAGCAGAAAGCCCGATGCGGGGCTCGATCCCACGACCCTGGGATCATGACCCGAGCCGAAGGCAGCGGCTTTAACCCGTTGAGCCACCCAGGCGCCCCTGAAAATTATTTTTATGCCTTTTCTGGAGGCTGGGCAAGTCCAGCTAACATCTAAACGTATGTCTTGTGAATGCTATCCTATTCTCGGGTTTTCCCACCTAGGGGTACTTAATATAAGGGAAATTATATTACTATATTTACAGATATGTTTTCAATCAAGAAATAGTCTTTTTTTGAAGTTTTGTTTACTTTGGTAATTTCTATACCCAATATGAAACTTGAACTAATGACCCTGAGATCAAGAGTCACCCGCTCCTTCCACTGAGCCAGCCAGGTGCCTCAAGAAATATTCTTAATGATAAAATAAAGGATATTTAGTGGTGCCTAGGTGGCTCAGTGGGTTAAACGTCTGCCTTCATCTCAGGTCATGATCCTGGGGTCCTGGGATCGAGTCCCACATCAGGCTCCCTGCTCAGTGGGGAACCTGCTTCTCCCTCTCCCTCTGCCTATCCCCACCTCTCACGTGCTCTCACTCTCTCTCTCTCTCTGCTCTCTCTCTCAAACAAACAAAAGCAAACACCTAGACAGTCAGGTCAGTCCTAGATATCAGATAATCCTGACAAGATTACAGTTGCCATATAAACTTATTTGAATTTAATGTTCCATTGTTGATCCTTTTAGGATGTTATTGGTCTCCCTCAGGGTTCCCCCGAATCCCTGGGGTCTGCCTCCTTTCTCCAGGCACGCTCTCTTTCTGGTTGGCGGCTAGCTTTGACCACTTACCAGAGCCCACGATGGCAATGCCTCGGTTTAAACTGGTGATCTATGGCCTGATTCTTGGCCACGGGCGTGTTGAGGCTGTGCTCTTTGAAGAAAATAGTATCCGCTTCCAGCCCAACAGGGCAGATTGATTACAAGAGATTTTCATATCTTCTTACAGAGACACAACTGAACTGTTAACAAGAAAACGAACAAACAAACAAAACTTAGGACAAAGAGAACAAGAGAGAAGACAGATAAGAGAGTTCAAGGTGTTTGGGGAAGGCAGAGGAATGACAACCCATCAAGCCGACGGTAGCCGCTGAAGTGCTTGCAAAGGGGGTTATTGGTGAGACTCTGGTGGTTCCCATTCTTGTCAGCTCCCTCAAAGCCCATAGCCAGGTCGGTACATCTCAGGTAGTATGTTAGGGGTTTTTGTCTGTGAAACCAAAAATCCACAGAGAAACACCCTTTCTATGTGAATGCCTGAAGCCTGGCAAGAAAAATCAGCTCTTGCCCCATCAAGCTAAGGAGGCACCTTCAGCAAAAGGCCTGTCCCTACTCATAGTCTTCAGTGATCCTGTTAACACTTGATTCTTTTTTTTTTTTAATTTTTTAAGATTTTATTTATTTATTTGAGAGGAAGAGTGAGCATGAGCAGGAGAGCCAGAGGGAGAAGCAAACTCCCTGCTGAGCAGGGAGCCCGATGTGGGGACTTGGTCCCAGGACCCCGGGCTCATGACCTGAGCCGAAGACAGACACTTAACCGACTGAGCCCCCCAGGTGCCCCTACTTGAGTCTTAAATATAAGCAGGGAACTGTCTATACTGGCAACTACCAGACACCTCAAGTATAAAGAGGTAAAAGACAAAACAAATGAAAAGAAATAGAAAACAGGGACTCTGAGAAAATAGACAATATAAAAAAAGGAAAATAATCTTTAAAATTAATTCCTATCTCAGCTAACTAAGGGAAGATCTTGCCTTCAGATGATGGGATTAGGGTGCTCCAAAAGAGGAACAGCCAGGGAATAAGTAAAAGTTCTTGGAAATTAAACATATTATGAGAGAAATAAAGTAGTCCTCAGAACAACTGCAAGTAGAACCAAGAAAATCCTCCAGAAAGTAGAACAGAAAGAAATAGATGAAAAAGAGAAAAGACAAGACATTTAAAGAACCACTCCAAATATCCCAAAGCTTCCTTGGTCCCCTGAAGCGCTCTGGGGGAGCCCAGTCATCAGCTTGGGGGATGGGGACCCATGGAGCTTTCTAGCCCTTCTGAGAATGGGAACCATTCAGAGCAGGATAGGCTTGTGCCTGGCAGTGTAGGGAGGGGGGCCACAGCCCCAGAAGCCCTAGAAGCCAGTTTGAATTACGGACATCATTTAAAAAAGGCCTCATTAAATTTTTTTTTTAAATTTTATTTATTTATTTGAGAGAGAGAGAGTACAGAGGGAGAATGAGAAGGAGAAGCAGACTCCCCGCTGAGCAGAGAGCCATGTGGGGCTTGATCCCAGGACCCTGAGATCATGACGGAGCTGAAGGCAGACGCTTAACCCACTGAGCCACCCAGGCACCCTCATTTAAAAATTGTTATTCAAATATTGTCAACTCATTTTTTTCACATAGGTGTTGCATTAAATATTCAGAAGGTGTAAAGTGAATAGTCTCCTGCCTATCCCCATCCCCTAGCTTTCCAGTTCCCCTAACTGGATCCTCTTTTCCTTAGTTTCTAGTAACATTTTCCTCTAAGTTCAGAGTCTCTCCAAATGCCATCAGGCTTATACAAATACCCTGTTGAAGCCGCCTTGGGCTTTCGTGAAGACTCAGAGGCTTTTCAGCTCCCACTGCCCTGTTCCAAAGCCACTCTCACATTTTTAGATATTTGTGGACGGGATGCCTGGATGGCTCAGTCAGTTAAGCGTCTGCCTTTGGCTCAGGTCATGATCCCAGGGTCCTGGGGTCTCCCACATCAGGCTCCTTGTTCATCAGGGAGTCTGATTCTCCCTCTGCCTGCCACTCCCCCTGCTTGTGCTCTCCTTCTCTCTGACAAATAAATGAATAAAATCTTTAAAAAAATATAGATATTTGTGAATATCAGCAGTACCCTCCCAATATCTATATTAGTCATCAATTGCTGCACAACAAATTAACCCAAAACTTAGCAGCTTAAGAAAACAGTAAGTATTTATTAGCTCCCATACTTTCAGAGGGTCGGGAATTTGGGCATAAACTAACTTGGTGGTTCTATCTCTGGGTCTGTCACAAGGCTGCAGTGAAATGCCAGCTGTGGCTACCATCATCTGCAAGCTGGACCTGGCACTGGATGGTCCACTTCCAAGATGGCTCCCTCCCAGGGCTGCTGGCAGGAGGCCTGATTCTTGCCACCCAGACCTCTCCACAGGGCTGCTTGAGCACGCTCATGACATGTCAGTAAATCAGGCAAAAGAAATAGTCCACAATGGCTTAATGCTCTGGCCCTGGGAGTCACACACCATCACATCCGTGATAGCCTATTGGTGGGACCGACAAGTCAGCCCAACGCGACTCACACGGGGGGTGACTACCAGGAGGCTAGACTCTGGGAGGTCTTAGAGCCTGACGACCATACCTATGCCAGAAGCAAACAATGTCACTAGTCTCTTAGACTACTTTATAGAAATATTTTATTTAGACACAAGCAATTACAAATATATGTATTTTTTTTTTTGCCTCCCTCTTTTGGACAAAACGTAGCATGCCATACCCACTGTTCTGCACCTTGTTTTTTTCACTTAACAATACATCTTGGTGATCATCTGATATCAGTATTTAATGCATGCCTAGTTCTTTTTAGCATCTGCATACCATCCCACTGTATGGATGAGACATAATTAATTTAACCAGTCCACTATTGTGGGACACAGAGGCTACTGGGAATCTTTTTTTTTTTTTTTTTTTTTTAAAGACTAGAATCTGGCTCAGGCACTTCATGCAACTTCAGGCCAAGTTACTTAAGCTCTTTGAACTTGCATTTCTTCATTTGTAAAACAGGAATAATGAGAGTCCCTCCTTCACACTTCATAGGGTCATTGGGAAGATTAAATGTGATCTGTGTGTCAAGCAACTAGCATTCTTCATGGGGCAGTACTTGGTGCCCTTTCTCTCACTGTAGCCACTCCCCAGAGCCAGTCCCTGCCCTCCAGAAATGCTTTCCTATTTCCAGCCCCATGCACTGGTGTCCGGCTTCACCTGCTGGCTCATCCGTGGGAGGTTTCCATCCAAAGAAAGGCCCCCCGGGTCCTGTCGACCAGAGCCTGTGAAGAGGTTCTGACTGCTTCTCACATCCTCATCTTGTCATTTTCTGAAATAGCCACCGCCAGCCCGGGGCCGTTTGCCTTCTTCCCTAACACTGACCTAGTTGGCAAGCACTACAGAGGAGAAATGTCGGGCTCTGGGCCTGGTGCTTCCTCGGGATGTTACCACAGCGCAAACAGGAGTGTGCTGGCTGGGTGGATCCCAGTCAATAGGAAGATAAACAGATTAAAAGCAAACAGGAGAGAAATCCCTACCCTGCAAACAGGAAGAAGGCTGGATGCAGGCTCTGTTTGGAAATTTTTTTTTTCATTTTGTTTTGCTGTTAATTTATTTAATATATAAAACAGCTTTATGGACATATCATTCATCTACCATGCAAATATGCCCAAGTACCCATCTCAAGTTACAGTGCAATGCTTTCTACTCCACTCAAAATTGCACAGTCGTCGTTACAACCAATTTTAGAATAATTTCATCAGCTCAAAGAGAAACACGGTGCCCATTAGCAGTCACTTGCTTGTTCCCACCACCGTCTCTTCAGTCCTAGGAAACTACTAATGTACTTTGCCAATCCTGGACATTTCATATCAATGGAATCCTGTAATATGTGGTTTCATGTGACAGGCTACTTCCACTTAAGCATAATGTTTTCAAGGCTCATCCATGGTGTAGTACGAATCGGCACTTCGTCCCTTTCTATTGCCAAATAATACTCCCATTGTATGGATATACTACATTTTGCTTAAGCGTTTATCAGTTGATGGACAAATTTGGGCTGTTTCAACTTTTTGGCTATTATGAGTAATGATGCTATGAACATTCGCGTACAAGTTTTTGTGTAAACATGTGTCCTTTATATTGGGTATACGTATATGGGAGTGGAATTGCTGGTTCATTTGGAAACTCTATGTTTAACCTTTGAAGGAATCCCAGACTGTTTTCCCAGTGGCTGCACCATTACACGTTCCCACCGGAAGTCTATGAGGGTTCCGGTTCCACCTCCTCACCAACACCTGCTGTCGTCAGTTTTTTTCCATTACATCCATCCTACTATGAAGTGGGATCTCATTATGGGTTTGCTGATGACTGCTGATATTGAGCATTTTTCATGAGCCTTTGGCCATTTGTATATTTTTCCTTTGGAGAAATGCCTATTTAGGTCCTTTGCACCTTTTTAATTGTGCATTTGTTATTTTTATTGTTCATTGTAAGAGTTCTTTCTATATTCTAGTGGGGACTGATTTTAATCTTTTCAAAATCACTGTTTTTGTCAGCCACATGTATACTCATATTAGAGGAGCAATGTGCTTGAATCCAAAGAATACCATAGGTAAGTTTATTGGGAGGTAAGGTTGTTTGCAACATTGATACAACATTATGGGGGCCTGAGAGACCCCTGAAATCCAGAAGATCCAACTAACAACTTTTTAAAAAATCACTTTGGGGCACCTGGGTGGCTCAGTGAGTTAAGCCTCTGCCTTTGGCTCAGGTCATGATCTCAGGGTCCTGGGATCGAGTCCTGCATCGGGCTCTCTGCTCAGCGGAGAGCCTGCTTCCCCCACTCTCTCTGCCTGCCTCTCTGCCTACTTGTGATTTCTCTCTCTCTCTCCCCCCCCGTGTCAAAAAAAAAAAAAAAAGATCACTTTTAGCTCAGGTAAGATACCGTATTGGCTTGTTTCTGTGCTTTCCTTAGATGGAAGGAAACAGAAGGGTTCTACAAGTCCACACCCCCCCGGAAAAGCAAATCTGTAGGCAACAGCAGAGTAGAGGCTAGAGAACATTGCATGGTGCAGTGGACACCATGGCCCCAGAAAATATTTCAGTATTTCATTTTATCTCATTTCATTTCAATAAACATTAAATGAGGATTCCATGTATGTCATATATAGAGGTGCAAACATGAGTGAGTAAGTCATAGAGGGAGAGATAGAGACACAAGCAAATGATTTTCAATACTAAGTGAACAGAGATGTGTCCAAAGCACATTGGGAGTGTGGACAAAGAGGCGATCTCTTTTGTCAAGAAGGGGTGATGGTGCGAAGGGAGATTGGGAATGATGGTGGCTTTATGGAGGAGATATTTCAGCTGGCCTTGAAGACTGAGTATGGGCTTGGCAGATGAACAAGGACAGTAGGTGGCAAGTGCAAAATCAGAGGTTTAAAACGAGCAAAGGAGGAAAAAAGAGTCAGAGAGAGCAATAGAAATAGAGAGAGAGAAACTGATAAACAGACTCTTACTCTAGACTTAAGTTAGACTTAGATTTAGAGTTAAGTTAGGCAGTTTGATGGTTACTCGAAGGGAGGTGGGTGTGAGGATGGGGGAAAGAGGTGATGTGGATTAAGGATCGTGATGAGCCCTGAGTCGTGTACAGAATTGTTGAATCACTGGATTGTCCACCTGAAACTAACATAGCACTGTATGTTAACTCACTGGAATTTAAATAAAAACTTTTAAAAAATCATAGAGGTTTAAACAGAGCATTTTGAACCCCTCCTGTGTCTTTATAACAAATGGGTTTGGAATGAACCAATGGATTTCTATAGGGCAGTCTCATTCGGGCCCAGCTTTAGGTTCTACGTGGGTGTGGAATAGGCTAGGGGATAGAGTTCACCCCAAAGCAGAAGGGTGCTGGAACCGAGTTCAGTCTGATTTATTAGTTCTCAAGGCCCACCCTGGGCCTGACCCAGCCCACACGAAAACTCTCCCATAGTACATAATTCTAGCTCCTGTCAAAGAGGCAGAAAGAGAGACCGGTATCTGTGGACAGGGGTGGGGGATGGCACCATAAAAGGGATTGGAAGGGCTTGGAGAGTGGAAGGGAGGGGCACAGAAGATGAACTCTGTTTGTTCTACACTAATGTTTGTCCCCACGTCTTACCCAGTGTCTGCAGACCTGTAATGAGTAACTACATGAATGACGTCCAAAGCTGAACTCTTGGTGTCAAACAGATAATCTTATTCAGTTCCCAAGTGCCAGAACACATCCCATTGCCCCTGGACCCTTGTCCTCTGAAAGCTGGGGGGAGGCCAACCACAGGTTTCCTAGAAGCTCCAGGGAAGCTGCCAACTGGTTGTGAATTTAATCTCTGCTCTTCTTGTTTGACTTTGACCTGCTGCCCCAGGTGGGTGTTGCAGTGTGAGAGTGTGGTCTCGCTCTCTCTAGAAGGCTCTGGAGGCAAACCCAGCTCAAAATGGCTTACACAACAACGAACAGTATCATCTCATGGCAAGAATTTTAGAGGTCAGGCGATTCCAGTTAGTTAATTTACCAGCACAATTGGATCACTAAGGACTCAGAGTCTTGCCAGGTCACGTTCAGTGTACTGGCTTGTGCTCCTAGGCTAGCTCTCTTCATGGTCCCAAGACGGCTGCCGCAGCTCCGGACTTCACACTGCAGACTGTGAGGACTGGGCTTAGAAAAGTGCCGTTTTTCTCCATTTACCTCCTTCCAGAGGCAAAAAAGGCTTTCCCAAAGCCCCCAGCAGATCCTCCCAAATGTCTTAATGCCTAGGATAGTTTCACCTACGCTGGCCTAGCAATCAATCACACACACTTGCCATGATTGGTTTAGAGTTCAATCAATTAGGATTCAGCCTCTGGGGCTGGGGAGGAGGCCAGCCTCCCCTGAAGCTCTGACCACATGATGCCCAGTTAAAGCGTGGTTCTGTTGGCTAGGCAGCTTACAGTATTTGCCACACACATATACATCTCTGGTGGGCGTTGCCCATGCTTCATAGGCTGTTTGAGGAAAAGAAACTCTTCCACTGGAATTCATATACGCGTAAAGTAAATATAGTTTACTTCTTATGACTTCTCTTTGGTTCTTAAAACAAAACAAAACAAAACAACCTTTGCTCTTTCCTCAGAGTTTTAAGTCTCCCTTTAATTTTTCGAATGTTTCAGCTCTGATATTTTCAATCTCAGATGATTTTGCAAGTCTGATTCTGCATTTGTGTTCTCTGGGCTCCTGTTTGTGATGTCTCATTTCCTTATGGGTAGCGATTTTCTCATTTTTCTTCTAACTTCTCTGCAGAAATTCTTTGAGTCCAAGGGAAAAAATGGGCTCTTCCAGGAAGAAGTTTTGTGTTTGTTTCTGTCAGGTACTGGAGAAGACTCTCCGCCAGGGACCACTCCACCTCAACTTGAGGTTAAGTTCAGACTGCAGCCTGTGTGAGACCCAGCTTGGGTTTAAGATTTCTTGGGGGTGGAGGTAGGGAAGGTATTTCCCCTGTTCTCAGTGCCAAGATTTAAAACAGGCTACTTTCTTTGTAGACTGCTGGAGGCCAGGGTGGTATTTTTTGTTTTTGTTTTTATGTTTTATTTTAGGCCGGGTGGTATTTTAATTTAAAAAAAATTTTTATTTATTTATGTAACAGAGAGAGAGAAAGAGCACAAGCAGGGGGAGGGACAGAGGGAGAGGGAGAAGCAGACTCCCTGCTGAGTCCCCCCAGGATCATGACCTGAGCTGACACTTAACCAACTGAGCCACCAGGGTGCCCCTAGCAGACCCCAATTTATGGACATTTAGGTTGTTCCCAAGCTTCTAAGCAGTGCAGCAATGAATAACCTGCTATGTATGTCACTTTTTGCTGCATGAGTATATCTGTAGGATAAAATCATGAAGGGGAATTGATGGGTCAAAGGGCATGTGCATTTGTAATGTTGATACAGAGTACCATATTACTCTCCATAGAGGCTGTAACAGTTTATATTTCCATCGTCATCAACACATAAGAGACAAAGTGTCCTATTAAACTTTTGCTCTTGGTCTATCTGATAGGTTAAGAACAGTATCTAATAAGCAAGAAAATGTTTGTTGACACTCTGGAGAAGTAACTAGTAGTCAGAGGGCCTAAGAAAACACTGTGACCTCTGTTGACCTAGAAAGCAAATCCATCAAATCAACTTTTGGGATCTCCAAATAGACTGGATTAAAATTGAAAATAGCAAAGAATCTTGGCAAAGAATCTTCTCTGACTTGAAAGATTTTTTTCTTTCAAGTTCTTGTCTTCCTTCCTAAAACAAATTCCGATAAAGACCCCTCAGCCTCCAAAGTCAACTGAGTTCAGGACGTTTGACTAACACAAAGGACTTTCCCTGTTAGCCTACCAGAAAAGGAATATTTACCATCTCTGCTCAAGACTAACATGGTTATCCTAAGAACTCATTTCAGGGTTGACCCAGTGGGTAGAGCATGAAACTCTTGATCACGAGGTTGTGAGTTGAAGCTCCATGTGGGCATGGAGTCTATTTAAAAAAAGAAGAAGAAGAAGAAGAAGAAGAGCTAGTTTTCTTTGTTTTAAAATCTATTAGGCAGGAGTGCATAAGGATTTTCTGGACTAGTGCTGTCCCCATCAGATTTTTCTGGGATGCTAAAAATGTTTTGTGTCTAAGCCATCTCATATGGAACTGCCTAGCTGGTGTGGCAATGGAGCCCTCGACTAGCATGACTAAAGTTTTGAATGTTTTATTTAATTTTTTTACCTAATTTAAATTTAAATAACACATGTGGCTAGTGGCTCTCATATTGGACAGCAATGTTGTAGGAGACCAGTTTAGAGTGTTCTTTGTTTTTTGGTTTTTTTTTTTTTTAAGATTTTATTTTTTAAGAGAGAGAGAGCACAAGCAAGGGGACCAGTGGAGGGAGGGGGAGAAGCAGGCTCCCCTTTGAGCAAGGAGCTCGACATGGGGCTCGATCCCAGGATCCTGAGATCACAACCTGAGCCAAAGGCAGCTGCTTAATCTACTGAGCCACCCAGGTGTGCCATAGAGTGTTCTTTCATTAGGCGAGACGCCCAGGCTGTACCAGGCATGGATGCCCATGACTGCAGCCTCCAGACACAGTTGGGGTTGTTGCTGATAAAAACCAGGATCGTATAGCTTCAGATTTTCATAAAGGTAAAAGTAAATAAAACGAGGACACCTGGGTGGCTCAGTTGGTTGAGCAACTGCCTTCAAGTCAGGTCATGATCCTAGAGTCCCAGGACTGAGTCTCGCATCGGGTGCCCTGCTGTGCAGGGGTTCTGTTTCTTCCTTTGACCTCCTCCCTCTCATGCTCTCTCTCTCTCTCTCATTCTCTCTCTCAAATAAATAAATAAATAAATACCATCTTTTTTTTTTTTTTAAGGAAATAAAATGAAAAGAATAGAGGACACTTTGTCTCCATTATCACCCCATTTCCACCCTTCTTCTGGGGCTGAATATACACAAGTAAAATCAAGTTCGGGTTGAGATAAACACCTTGCTGGGATAGGGAATTTCAGTCAGAGAGGTGAGGGAGATGGAGGGTCTGAGCTTTCTTGGATATCCTAGATGGGCTTCACTTTGCCACTTCAGCCCTAATATCACAGCAGAATTATTGAAGGGAGCTTTTTCCAGGTCCAATTACATCTTTTTTAAATGCCCACAATGGGTTGTAACTGCATTAAATATAGAAATAACAGTCCCCATCTGGGTTTAAAAAAAAAAAAAATCACAGGGGAGATGGAGAGGAGCAAGATGGTGGAGGAGTAGGAGACCTACATTTTGTTGGGTCTCAGGAATTCAGCTAGACAGTCATCAAACCATTCTGAACACCTACAAACTCAACAAGAGATCGAAGAGAAGAAGAGCAGCAATTCTAGGCACAGAAAAGCTACCACTTTCTGGAAGGTAAGACGTGTGGGGAAGGGAATGTGAGGAGCAATACGGAAGGATAGACTGCGGGGGGAGGGGCCAGCTCCCGGCAAGCGGTAGAGCAGCAGAGCACAAAATCAGAACTTTTAGAAGTCTGCTCCACTGAGAGGCCTTGCTCCAGAGGCTAAGTTGGGGGTGGTGCCCTTGCGGGGACAATGTGGTCTCGGGTCCCTCAGGGTCACAAAAAGACCAGAGGTGCCGCAGAGCTCCCAGGTATCAGAGTGGGGAAGTGAGCTACGGAGACGGAGCCAAGGAGGGTGCTCTCAGCTTGGCATTACCTTAAACTGATCCAAGGCAGATGGGCCTGGGAGGGAGACAAACCATAAGAAGCTCTTAATCTCAGGAAACAAACTGAAGGTTGCTGGAGGGGATGGGGTTGGGAGGGATAGGGTACCTGGGTTATGGACATTGGGGAGAGTATGTGCTATGGTGAGTGCTGTAAATAGTGTAAGACTGATGACTCACGGACCTGTACCCCTGAAACAAATAATATATTATATGTTAATAAAAAAAAGTCACAAGGGAGATTGAGTAGAGGTAAAAGATATGATGATGGGGGGGAGGATAAACCAGTGGTATGTTTCATTTTCTCTAATGATAGATTTTATTTATTTATTAAGATTTTATTTATTTATTTGAGACAGAGCATGAGTGGGAAGGGAGGGGTTGAGAGAGAGGGAGAAGCAGATTCACCTGCTGAGCAAGAAGCCCGGTGCAGGGCTCAATTCCAGGACCCTGGGATCATGATCTGACCTGAAGGCACATACCTAACTCACTGAACCACCCAGGTGTCCCTAACAATAGATTTTAAAAAACATACATACTTTTGTTTTTCCCCTCTAATTATAGAAATAGTTGCTCATAATGAAAAATTGAGATAAACATATAAGCACAAAGAAAAGAATTATTGGTTGTAATATCATAAAAGTACTTTCCTTAGCTCATTTTCTAAATCATTATTTTTATTGTTTTAAAAGATTTTGTTTATTTATTTGACAGAGACACAGCGAGAGAGGGAACATAAGCAGGGAAAGTGGGAGAGGGAGAAGCCCACAGAGCAGGGAACTTGATGCGGAACTCGATCCCAGAACTCTGGGATCATGACCTGAGCCAAAGGCAGACGCTTAATGACTGGGCCACCCAGGTGTCCCTAAATCATTATTTTTAATTATTGCTTCTTTCACCTTGTGGATGGACTATAATTTATTTGATCAATGCCCCGTTGTTTCCAATCTCTCACTTTTATAAGTAACTCCATGATAAACACCTTTAGGTATTAAATTTAAACACAAATCTGATGATTTATCTCAGCCCATTTCCTAGAAGTGGAAGTACAGGACCAATGGGTGTATTCATCAGAATGTTGCAAGTAACAAAAGCTAAGTGGAAAGTGATTGAACAGCAGCTAGAGCAAAAAGGATGTACCATCCGTCCCACATAACCAGGACCCAGGGGTGAGCAAGGCACATCTTGTTTCAGGAGTGGCTGGATCCAGGGGCTCAAACAACACTCTGAATACCATCTTGCTCTCTCTGAGCTATGCTGTCTCTGGGAAAGCTGGGACCACAGTCCACCATGTCAGCAACCACAGTGGAAGGGGAACTTTCCTTCCCGATGGTTAAAGCAAAACTTCTGCCCTTGTACAGACCTGAGTATTTGGTTTATTCCCGGGATACAGGTAGAGGGAGTGAGATCAACCTCACCTAAAGGACATGGGCTGCAAAAGAAAGAGAAGTGGTTCCCCACAGAGAAATCAGAGAACCATTATCAAAAGAAGAGGGTAGGCATGCTAGCAGGCACCTTCACTTGGCAGGGAGCCTGGGTGTCTCAGTTGGTTAGGCATCCAACCAGATCAGGTCATGACTTCAGGGTTGTGAGATGGAGCCCCACCTCGGGGTCCCTACTGGGCATGGAGGCTGCTAGGATTCTCTCTCTCCCTCTCCCTTTTCTCTTCCCTCCCCTCCCTTTCTAAAAAAATAAATAAATAAATAAGATCAGGAATGGCTGGGGTGCCTGGCTGGCTGGCTCTGTTGGTGGAACATCCAACTCTTGATCTCTGGGTTGTAAATGTTAGCCCCATGCTGGGTGTAGGATTACTTAAAATATAATATAATATAATATAAGGAGTGGCTGTCGGGATGGTTTAAATATCGCTATCATTTATTGATTTTGCCTGGAATGCCCTTTAAAGTATACATGTAGGCCTTCTTCATCTTCCTCTTCCTCTCCTCCCCCTCCTCTGCCTTTGCTATTCAGGAGAGCTTCTTTAATTATATCCTCATGCATTAGGTCTGTTTTAATGTTCTTGCTTTATCCTCAGTGACATCTTTAAGTCTTAATTGTTACTTTCCTTCTCTGTTTTCCACATTTGCCATCCTCTCTGTCATTGTTTGGAACTTTTATCCTTTTCCTCTGCGTTTTCAGAGGACTTTCGGCCTCCCTATTATGGATCCAGTTTTCTATCTTGTTGAGCCTGGAGATTCACCACTTCTTGTGTATTTTCAAATTCCATTTGTAATATTGTATTACATTTCGATTATTTTCTCATCTTATCCAGTTCCCTTTATGGGGGAATTTTATTGGCCTCTGCCCCTCATGTAGACATCTCCACGGCAGTCCACCATTTGCGAACGAACACCATTTCTCAGCTTCAGGGTCCATGTTTCAGTTTTGTTGGGATCATGGTGAAATGTATCACCTGAACGTTACCAGGTTTCTGGTCTAACTGTGATTTCAGCCGCGATCAACGGGTCCCTGGAGATTTAGATGAGCTTGGGTCAACCCGTGAGTGGTCCAGCGCCACCCTTGAGATTTTCAGGGGTTCCTGGTGGTCCCCGATTGCTACTGTTGGCTGTTCCAGCTCTTCTACAGCTCATTTGTTTCTTCTGTGTCATGCTTGTTCTCCTCTCTGCTCCAGGCCTACTTTCTCCTCCAAGTTGTTGAGTTTCTACCCTTCTCCTCAGACTCTCTGGCCATGACACTCTCTCCAATCTGCTCCAGCCTCTCCTAGTTGTGCCTTTCCGTCTTTGGAAACTGAGAAAGAAACATCCTATTAGGCCCTGAAACAAGGTAAATGATGATTCTCTTGGGATCTTATCACCATCTCCCTGCCTTTCCCAGATGCTTCGATGCTCTTCTCCTGTCTTATGTGAAGACCTCTTTGGTCCTCAGCTTCATGGCAGAAGGAAGGGATCCCGAGCTCTCAGCTGATGAGTAGAGTCTGGGATTCCAAGTGTTTGATGATGTACCTGAGCCAGCTTTCTCTGGGGTCACGTGACTAGGCTGGGGGGCCCCAAGTCCCAGGTATAGCCTTGTTTATTGTTGTACCCACTTATTTAGGAAAGGGTTCCCCCTCTCATGGGCTTGTCACTTGTAACTGCACAATTGTTTTGTTTTGTTTTTTAAGATATTAAAAATTTATTTGAGATTGAGAGAAAGAGCACTGAGGGAGAGGGAGAAGCAGGCTCCCCGCTGAGCAGTGAGCTCGATGTGGGACTCCATCCCCAGACCCTGGGATCATGAGTCGAGTCAAGGGCAGATGCTTAACCAACTCAGCCAGCCAGGCACCCCTTGCACAACTGTTTTTTATTTATTTATTAAAGATTTTATTTATTTATTTGACAGACAGAGATCACAAGTAGGCAGAGAGGCAGGCAGAGAGAGTGAGAGGAGGAAGCAGGCTCCCTGCCCAGCAGAAAGCCCAATGCAGGGCTCAATTCCAGGACCCTGGGATCATGACCGGAGCCGAAGGCAGAGGCTCTAACCCACTGAGCCACCCAGGCGCCCTGCACAACTGTTTTTGTTTTTTTTTTTAAGATTTTATTTGTTCATTTGACAGACAGAGATCACAAGTAGGCAGAGAGGCAGGCAGAGAGAGAGAGAGGAGGAAGCAGGCTCCTTGCTGAGCAGAGAGCCCGACATGGGGCTCGATCCCTGAGCCGAAGGCAGAGGCTTTAACCCACTGAGCCACCCAGGTGCCCCACAACTGTTTTTTAAATGTAAAAGAGATTGCAAGTGGAGGAATTACCCAGGCCTATTTTTATCTTTCATTTCTGTTCTTCCTAAGTTAGGTGGTATTAGTGGGACCCAGGGAAAACCAGGGAAACTCTGCTTCCTGAGGAAAGAGGGCCGGGATGTCCTCAAGCTCTTCCTCAATGTGGGTTACCTGCTGTCGTCCAGTAGAAATTCCTCACTGTTTCTGGAATGTAGCACTTATGCTCTTTTCCTGTGTTCTGTTCCTTTCTTTCAGGAACTGGGGGTGCGAGATTGGGGGGGTGGCGTTAGATGTTAGCATTCAAAGTCACCATCTTATCCAAAAGTACTAATGATTTCTTGCTTCTTTTTTCTTTTTAATGTATAGAAAGCTCTTTAGATTTAAATCATAGCTTTAAAGATATTCCTAACATTCCGAGTTTTCAACATGTCTGGAAGAAGAACCTACTCAAATAAGTACACTATCATAACCTAACTGCTTTAGCACACAGGGAGACAGAGCAGCAGCACCTGTATTTTTATTAAGATAATATTTAGATTTCATGGGGCACCTGGGGGGCTCAGTTGGTTGTACATCCAACTCCTGATTTCGGCTCAGGCCATGATCTCAGGGTCATGAGATCAAGCCCCGCATTGGACTCCACTCAAGATTCTCTCTCTCCCTCTTACTCTGCCCCTGCCTCCCACACCCCTGCTCACATGCTCGCTCTCTCTTTCTCTCTCTCTCTCTCTCAAAAAAAGAAAAAAAAGATAATCTTTGGGATTTCTTTACTCCTGCTCTGTTAAGGGAGAAAAAATCAGCTCAGAGAAATCTGAACGCTCCCCAAAAATAATACCCAGCTGAAAATTCATTTTTGCTATAGTTTTCTCAGGAAGCAGAGCAAGGCTTTCCATTTCCTAGCAGGTCCCTCGAAGGTCAAAAGAACAGGGAATAGTTTTAAGGGCGTTTTGTTTGCTTTTGTTCTCACTAGCCCTCCGGTGCCCCTGGGAACACCAGACTTTAATAAGCAAAATAATCTAAGGAGTGAAAGGAATAGCAGGCGCTTTTTAGATAGGATGCTTTGTAACCTGAACGCTGACCTTGGGTCAGCTCTGTACCAAATGGTTCTTTTGAGCTTTGAAAAGTTCCATCTGTTTAGCACCCCAAATCCAGGGGGAGAAAAGAAACTGCTCTCAGTAAAGTCGAATTAAGGGGCATTGGTAGAAAGATATAGATATGATGAGGCTCCATTTGGGAAGCCAAGTACCACACAGCAGGTAGAGTCCACGATGGCTCCCACAGTCCCATGTACGGACTGAGTCACAAGAAGATTCCAGAATGCTGCACTGCCACAGACATCAGAGTGGTTTGGGGACTCATTGAAAGAAGATTTCTTATTATTTCTCTTGATGGTCCTTCCCAGCACTGTCACTTAACCTTTGTGTGTCTCAGTTTCTTGACTGGACCCACCTGTTTTCCTGCTTTCTTCTGTAAGTTTGCTAAGCAAAAGTTGGAATCGTGAGCTCTGGTCATTTCTGCTTCCTGTTATTGCACAATTTGGAAAACAACGTAGAGAGAGGGAGGGAGGGGAGAGGGAGTGTGTGTGTGTGTGTGTGTGTGTGTATGTGTGCACACGTGTGCACATGTGCGTGTGTCAGATAACAAAAATCCAAGCTACCTCTGACAAAAAGACCATCAGAAGAGAAATGTGTCATCCTGGGATTTGTGGCACAAGGTCTAAATGGGTCCAATGTAAAGTGTCCCCCAACTCAATGTATAAACAAGAATATTTGGTTTTGCCACACTTTAGAACATTAATCATTAAATAATATCATGTTTGGGACACCTGGGTAGCTCAGTCAGTTAAGCAGCTGCCTTTGGCTCAAGTCATGATCTTGGGGTCCTGGGATCAAGCCCCACATCGGGCTCTCTGCTCAGCAGGGAGCCTGCTTTTCCCTCTGCCTCTGCCTGCTGCTCTGCTTACTTCTCTCTCTCTGTCAAATAAATAAATAAAATCTAAAAAATAATAAAATAATTTAAAAAATGAATAATGTCATGTTTAATAATACCAACCTGTTCCTAAATAAGCATATTTCTAAACTTTAAAGCTAAAAGTGAAACTCGAAAGTATAACCGAAATAATTTCTGTCCATACAAAAATTAAGTGACCTTATAATAGCCTTCATCATGATTTCTTTAGAAAAATCATCAATAAGTTTTGCAAATTCCAGTTGGTTGCGCTACCTTGTTGTAAGGACTCTCTTAAATATCATTGCCTTGGGGCGCCTGGGTGGCTCAGTGGGTTGGGCCTCTGCCTTCAGCTCAGGTCACCATCTCAGGGTCCTGGGATGGAGTCCCACAGTGGGCTCACTGCTCAGCAGGGAGCCTGCTTCCCCCTCTCTCTGCCTACTGCTCTGACTACTTGTGATCTCTCTCTCTCTGTCAAATAAATAAATAAAATCTTAAAAAAATATATCATTGCCTCTTCCTTATCGTTTCCCCCAGACCTCCCTGGCGATATGAGTCACCTGAGGAACATAGCTGGTTCTTCTATCCCCCAGAATCTGGTGCTCAGCATGGCAGAAAGCAATCTGTAATTCTCAACATCACCCACCAATGCTGGTTAAGCCCTTGTGCTCTTCGTCCTTTGTTCTCAACACAAGAGGTAACTGAGAACAATGCCTTGAAGTGTGTGAGCTGGGCAGGAGCGGCAGTCAACAGCTGCATCCCAGTGGGCAGGGAGTAGATTTAGGTGAGAGAGGCAACAAACTGGTTCATTTTTCAGATGCCATGAGTTCAACAGATTCCTGCCTAGTAAGCTATCATCTCTCAGGAGCGCTGAACCCCATTTTCTTGCTTCCTCTTTGTCTTCTAATTTGTGGTCCTGGAGGTACCTACAAATTAACAAAATAACCCAGCACTCGCAACCCGTGTACCAGCTGACTGGGAAGCATTTGCAGTATGAAACAATTCACTCTTCGATTACACCTATGGACGGAATATGTGTGAAGTGTGATATCGCTTCTTTATGAAGGCACCATGTGGCAGTATTCTAGAATGCATAGATTTTTTTTTATTTATTTTTTTGACAGAGAAAGAGAGAGACAGCGAGAGAGGGAACTCAAGCAGGGATAGTGGGAGATAGACCTCAGGCGTACTCATTGTGTTTATTCCCTCTTACCTCAGGTGTGCCACGGCCCCCTTGGGGGCCGCCCAACCTTACTCCTTTAGTACTTGCCAGAACCACCACCTCCACCCACCTTAACCATCCTCCATTCTTCAAAGAGCAATCTGAAGGCCCAGCTTATATTTCCAAGGTGTATTTTCAAGCCACAAGTCACAGGTCACTGGCCGGGTTAGGACTTAGTTGCCTTTGGGCCTGAGGCTGGGAGAAGAGTGAGAGGGGGTGGAGTACACACACACACACACACACACACACACACACACGTAGGTGGGGGCTGGGGACAAGGGCTGAGAAAGAGAAAAAGCTGAGAGAAACCATTCTTGGTCTCTGTTCTTGCTCAAACCAATGCTCAGTTTTTCTCCAGGGATAAGCCTTTGATTCTAGTGACCAATGGACCCTTGACTGGAAGAGTAGGTACAGTAATTCCTCATAATCTAAATCCCAATAATCAGAAACTAATGATCCTCCATCTTCTATTTGTATTGGCTCAGAAGTTGGGAAGAGTGAATTTCAGGTGGAAGAGAGAATGTATGTCTGAGGACTGACATCTGAGATCTGGGTACTTGGCTTAGGACTCAAATTTGATCTAGAAATTATAAAAGCGTGTCTTAGTTCTCATTATTTGATTTGTCTCCCTGGTTTTTTTCTTTTCTTTTCTTTTCTTTTTTTTCAAGTTGGAGGAAAACATTCAAAATCCAGAAAGCTCAGATTAGAGGTATTGCTGGCCAAGGACTTATTTCACATTTAGATTATCCAAATCAATGTTGCTAATAGGATCTGAGTATTTTAACAAGTTAGAGAAGATTAATTAGGGGGGTTTAAAATAACCCTGCTGAGTCTTGGCTTGAACCTGAGTCCAAATATGGCCACGGAGCCTGGGCTGGTGCAAGGAGGGGCTCCAAAGGCATCTGCTCCCAAGACTCCATTAGCATGACCCTTGTCACTGATGAGGTCCAAACATTTTTGTTCCCACCAGAGGACAGGGTGTGGGAGGGGCAGTGTTGATCTGAGGCACTAGGAAGAGAGGGACTTCCAAAAGATACTCCAAGAGCTGACGTCCCTAAGTAGTCTGAGACATCAAGGCAGAGGCCCACTGTTTTGATGTCCAGGTGACAGAGAAATGTGACCCGAAAATGGTGGGAGGGGTTCCCTCACTAGAGCAGCAGAGCCCACGTGGGCCTCTGGGCACTGAGGAGTTCAGTGAGTTTTGACAAATGTGTGCACCCGTGAAATTACCACCGTAATCAGGATATAACATACTTTAACTACCTCCCTAAGTTGTCTCGTGCCCCTCTGCAGTCAGCTCCTTTACCCCATACTCAGGGAACTATTCATGTATTTCCTGCCGCTGTAGAGGAGTTGGGCCTTTTCTAGAATTTTGTACAAATGGAGGCATACAGCATTTATTCCTTCTTTTTTTAAAAAAAGATTTTATTTATTTATTTGAGATAGAAAGGGGGGGCACCTGGGTGGCTCAGTTAGTTAAGTGGCTGCCTTTGGCTCAGATCACGATCCCAGGATCCTGGGATCGAGTCCCACATCAGGCTCCCTGCTCAGTGGAGAGTCTGCTTTTCTCTCTCCCTCTACACTTCCCTCCCTGCTCGTGCTCACTCTCTCTCTCTCTCTCTCTCAAATAATGAATAAAATCTTAAACAAAAATTAAAAAAAAGAGAGAAAGAGCAGAAGCAGAATTCCTGCTGAATGGGGATCTGGACACAGGGCTCAATTCCAGGACCCTGAGATTAGGACCTGAGCCAAAAGGCAGACCCAACTGACTGAGCCACCCAGGCGCCCCACATCTTCCTCTTATCATTGACCATAATGCCAGTGAGATTTATGTGTTACATTGTATCTATCAATAATTTGTAAAACACCCAGCATTGGTCACAAAGTAAGAGCCAATCGATAGATACAGAAGAAAAAAGCCAAGATGCTGAGAGCAATGGGAAGCCCACAGGGTCTAGGAGGTACAGAGAGTGACATCAGAGCCCGCTCCTAAAACAAAATCTTTAAAAACAACCACCGCCACCCAGGCATGTACAGTATCATCCCATTTATCAAAACAAAGGGAAGAAAAACAAGCCCATATATGAGTATATTATTTGTCTAGGCAAAGGCTGGAAAGGTACACACTAAGGGGTTAATTATGGTTATCTCTGGGTAGTGGGATTATGGATGTTTAAAAATATTATTTTTGCTTATCTAAATTTTTCGTTTTCTACCATCCACAAGAGTTACCTTGAGGGGAAAAAACATTTTTATTTTCAAGTGTCCAGCTTTTAAAATCAGGCCGGACCACTTCTCAAATGCTCTGCATTTTTACATGATGTGAAAACGTTCCCAGTTACATTCCAAACCTCTGATGTAGCAGGTAGAACCTTCTGCAGATGTATAAGAACAAAACTTGGGATATAGGATCATTTCTGACCAATTACTCATGAATCCCTATTATGCTGAAGGCCCTCTTAAGTCCTCTCAAACTCTACCGGTTCCATTGGTGGGCTAAAACCTTAATCCATTTGTCCTCATCATCCTTGAGCCTCCAACCAAGTGGAAAGGATTGTGCTGCCTGTCGGTCTCAAAATGTGGGCCAGCAGAATCACTTGGGATGGTTGTAAAAATGCAGTATCCTGAGCTGCATCCCAGATATACGGACCCAGAGTCTCTAGGAGTGGGGTCCAGAATATGACTTTTAAACAACCCAATTAGATGATTCTGGGGCGCTCTCATCTTGGAGCATCAGTGTGTTGTTGTTTCTGGCCAAATATGCTTAGCTCCTGCCCTGGACAGGCATCCCAAGAAACCCTCCCCACTGCCATCTAATCAGCTGATCTCCACCTCAGCTCCACCTCTGCTCCCAGAACTAGCCATAACCTCAGACAACAAGAGAACATAACTGGTATTTAGCTGGTGTTAACCTTATTTTGTTTCAAATAACCACATGTCCTTTGTTTTTGCAAGTGGAGTCTTTCTTAGGAATCTGATCACTGCCGCTGAATCTTGGGACTTCATGGTGTCCCCACTGTTTGGGGACTCCTTATGCCTACCCTGTTATGCCCTACACTGGGGTCTTCTTGTTTCGCATTGTCTGTCTCCTTGGAGACTCTACTATCATGACTATCCTCCAAACTAAACCTTCTTTATCTGTGTTCATATGCAGAGCTTCCCCCCCTCCCCCACCCACCCACTCCTATTCATGGACTTTTTACCAGTGACTGGGTTTATTTCTAGATGCAAGTCCCATTTCCGCTAACTGGAGCCCAAAAGTTGGTGTGAAGGAGATTGGCTATAATGACTTGGGTTTCTTTGGCGCTTATTTTTCCAAGTTCAACAATGCAGGTTGAACTCATCAAGTCATATTGAATCTCTTGAAGTTGTCTCTAATTAGTCTTAGAAGAGGATTTACTGGGGGCAAAAAAAGAAAGAAAAGGAAGATTTTTCTGGGGGTTCCTTTATCTGTACTTATCCTCTCCTCACCTCTTACAAAATTTTGACCATTATATTCATTGAATTTATTCTCCAGAATAGAAATGATCAGTAGAAAACCAATGATTTATTACTCTAATGTCTATGTTACATTGAAAATTCAAACAGTGTTTGCTTTCTTTTAAAAGTCAATTCAGGGTGCCTGGGTGGCTCAGTGGGTTAAGACCCTGCCTTCAGCTCAGGTCATGATCTCAGGGTCCTGGGATCGAGCCCTGCATCGGGCTCTTTGCTCAGCAGGGAGCCTGCTTCCCCCTCTCTCTCTGCCTGCCTCTCTGCCTACTTGTAATCACTCTCTCTCCCTGTCAAATAAATAAATAAAATTTTAAAAGGCAATTCAGGGACGGCTGGATGGCTCAGTCGTTAAGTGTCTGCCTTCGGCTCAGGTCATGGTCCCAGCATCCTGGGATCGAGGCCTGCATCAGGCTCCCTGCTCAGCGGGGTGACTTTTTCTCCCTCTGCCCCTCCCCCTGGCTGTGTTCCCTCTCTTGCTGTCTTTCTCCATCAAGTGAATAAATAAAATCTTAAAAAAAAAAAGTCAACTCAATCAAAGCCTATTACTTCAGAATCAACAGCTTCTTTGAAATCATGGTAACAGGGGTGCCTGGGTGGCTCAGTGGGTTAAAGCCTCTGCCTTCAGCTCAGGTCATGATCCCAGGGTCCTGGGATCGAGCCCCACATCAGGCTCTCTGCTCAGCGGGGAGCCTGCTTCTCTCCTCTCTCTCTGCCCCTCTCTGCCTGCTTGTGATCTCTGACTATGAAATAAATAAATAAAATCTTAAAAAAAAAAAAAGAAATCATGGTAACATGATGGGTTAAAGATGGCTAAAACTCAAATGCAGAAATTTTGTTGGTTGGAAAGCTACATACATTTCCAACTTACCCAGATAAAATTACCAAGAGAAAAATTTAGGGTATTTTTTTCCTACAGAAATACAGCATGCTAGGATTACGCATACTAGAAAGTTGTGTGAAAATTTTGAGTATGGCAGACTGGGTTTTCAAAGATGGTCATGTAATATCTCCCCCTTCCACACCCTTCTACAATGTGACCAGGCCCCTTTCCCTTCAAGAGGTGTTGTCAAATTCCCCTCCCCTTAATTCTGGGCTGGCCTTAGGGAGGCTTCTGAAACAATAGAATTGAGCAGAAGTGAAATTCTGAAAACTTGCACGGACAGGTCATAAGAAGCTTTGCACTTCCACCTGGAGCCTCTTGAAATGCTCCCTCTGGGGAAAGGCAGCCACTAAGTAAGCAACTTAAATCCCCTGAGACAGCCATTTAGAGAGGAAGCCCAAGCTAGGCCCCCCAAGAGAGATAGCCATGCTGCCTGGCCCCTAGCTGTTCCAGCCATCTCAGCCCAGGCACCAGACATGGGAGTAAAACAACCACCTTGATCATGAGGTAATAAGAAATCAAGTATATTTTGGACAGGTTTCCTGTTGTTCTTCTTCCTAGTTAGAGATCTGTGTCAAATGACACCATAGTTGGCAATTGTGGCCTGAATGAGAGGCCTGAGTCTCCACGCACAGCACATTTTTTCAGTTTAAGAGTTTTGGTGTGTGTTTCTGGCCCCTTCCAGAGTCTCTATGCTGAGTGACTCCTGGTTGGCCTGACAGCAGCTGTTTCCACACATTCAGGGCTGGGGGTTTCAGATGCTGAAGAACATTACAGACTGGAAACTACTAGCCAACTTCCCACACTAGGAATCCACCATTGTGTTGGCCCCTCTAGGGGCTTCCTCTTTTTTACCATTGGTTATTTTTTATTTTTATTTTTTTAAGATTTATTTACTTATCTGAGAGACAGAAGAGAGGGGGGAGCAGAGGAGAGGGAGACAAGCAGAATCCTCCTGCTACCCTGCTAAGCAGGGAGCCCAATGTTGGGCTTGATCTCAAGACCCTGAGATCATGACCTGAGCTGAAACCAAGAGTCAGAAGCTTAACCAAGACTACACCACTCAGGTGCCCCGCCATTTTAAATTCTGCTGCAACTAAAACCACAAGGCAGAGAAAGAGCCAGTCGAACACCCAGAGGAGATCCCACTGGACAAAGAAGATTCCTGAGACTCTAACTGAGGTCACACAGAAGCTGCCCCTTGAAAAATGCAGCTTAGCTGGGACAACCTCCTGGAGGACAGCTTTAAGAAGCATTCCTTTCAGCCCTATCTGCCTTTAACACTTGAGGCTACACCTTGTGGATTCACTAGGGCCATAAAATGAACAAAAAGAAAAAGAATGTTTTCCTCATTCGGAAGTAACTACCGAGTGATCACCTGATACTTCTCTTCCAACTGGTCTAACACAGACAATGTTGTAAAGTAATATCCTCTTGCTGCCTAAACTGCCCTCCGTGGAAGAGGCTGGGCCATAAAGTTGCAGGAGAGGGGGTGCTGGGACCGCTGTTAGTAGCTTCATCCTTTTTTATTTCTTCGGTCTTAGCCTTTAGGGACTTTCTGAGGCCTTTGGTAGGGGTAAGGATTACCTCAGAGTTACTTTTTGCCTCATTATGAGCTGATGTTGGAAGACCATCCATACCCTTTTTAAGGCCACGCCAGAGCAGCAGAGAACATACAAGAAAAGCTCTTATTAAGCTTGTTTCTAGCTCCTAACAGTGTCTATTGGGAAGACTGTAGCAACAGAGGCAGTCTCTAGCCAGTGGTTTCTTGGCTTTGGGGAGGCGGGGAGGGGGAGGAGGGTACTCAGCTGCTTGGTAAATAATACAATAATGGAGCAGGGAAAGGGGCCGCCTCCTACAACTACCTGAATGCAAATAATTTATTTAAAATCAACACCCAAGTTTGCTCCCCTTGGTGACTCCTCCTTGCTGTAGACATTGAAACTTTTGTTCATCATGGCAAGGAACACTAGTGAGTAAGAACAGTCGCTGGGTCACCTCAATTTTTCAAGCCTCTGTTAACAAAGCCCCTAAGGCCGGTACCATGTTCTAAAGGTGCCAGGGTAAATATTTAAACACAGTTACACAGCATGCTGCCACTCCACATGCTCAGCTAAAGAAGCACATCTTGGGGGCACCTGGGTGGCTCAGTGGGTTAAGCCTCTGCCTTAGACTCAGATCATGATCTCAGGGACCTGGGATGGAGCCCCGCATCTGGCTCTCTGCTCAGCAGGGAGCCTGCTTCCCCACCCTCCCTGCCTGCCTCTCTGCCTACTTGTGGTCTCTCTCTCTTTCTCTGTCAAATAAATTAAAAAATAAATAAATAAATAAAATAAAAGACACTTAAAAAAAAAAGAATAAGCACATCTTGCATTTGAAAAGAAAGGTCAATTTAGAAAGTCCAAAGCTTCAGAGCAGAGAAGCATGTCCCTTGTATCATGTGGAAACACAGCAGGCCGAAGAAGCAAGCAAGTCCCACATGTTAAAAAGAAAACAATTTGCTGCTTCACCACATCCTGGATAAGAAGTTTAAACAGAGTTTTAGTGAGTACAGTGAAACAATTGAGAAATATGCAGAAAAGGTTTGTTACTCTTTTGTCTTTCTCCCCTCCCTCCCCCAACCTGCTCCCCTTACCCCCACTCCCACCTCAAGTAGGGATAAATGGAAATTTTGGCTATGGTAGAATTTGTAGGTTTTCCATATAAGTGCTTGCCACTCTTCTTCCTTCTCCCCATCCCCAACTACCGGGGATTACCACTTTGGCCCTTAGGGCCTAAAGAAATCAGGGCAGTCCAGCTAGCCTAGGAGACCAGTTCTGGCCATTCATCCCAAAGGTGACCTTGCCTTTGGGATGAATGGCCAGAACTGGTCCCACCTGTAAACTGCTCTGACCTTGGAGATGTCATGGAGAGATACACTAAGCTGCTGTGGAATATTTTTTAAGATTATATGCCAATATTTGTGGGCTCTTCAGAAATTTTATCAGTAATATGTTCTCTAGTTCACAGTAAAATTATACCCTTTGCTATTTAATAATACAACTAATTTGTCTCTTAAGTTTGGCTTTTTAAAAATTCATTGGCACTTTTTTGCAAACTGAAAAAAAATCACAAAAACACTGCTAATTTTCAACATAACAAATAGGGGCAAATCGGTGCCTTTGAAAGGTGAGCTCTTTAGGTCTATAAGGCTAGTGTCAGGCTGCAGTTCATGTTCCTCCTACTCCATAAGGTGCACGGTATAAGGATAAATGACAACACTGGTTTTGTTTTGTTTTTCAAATTTTATTTATTTATTTGACAGAGAGAGATCACAAGTAGGCAGAGGGGCAGGTGGGGGTGGGGGAAGCAGGCTCCCCGCCAAGCAAAGAGCCCAATGCGGGGACTCAATCCCAGGACCCTGAGATCATGACCAGAGCTGAAGGCAGATGCCCAACCCACTAAGCCACCCAGGTTTGCCAAGGCACCGGTTGTTAAGCTCTTGCTGAAGTTAAAAGAGCTACACAGTAAAGAAGTGGTAGGAGGAATTTCTCCCTGCTCCCAACACAGACCAATACCCTATGGTATTCATTATAAAAAGTAGAAAAGACTCAGAGATGAGCGGTCTACAGAAGCAGATCTCACAGGCAATGAATGATTGAGACAATGTATTAACATGAGAAGATGAACTCACTAAGAAACTGAGCCATGGGGCCAAGCCCTTTCATAACAAAACAAAACAAAACAAAACGAAAAACCCAAACAAACCTGGAAGGTAAGACAAATGGGGCATACCTGAGGATCAAGAGAAAAGATCTGTGGTTTGTCAGCAGCAGAAACAATTAAAACCTATTTTTAAAACTTCTGTAATTTAGGGGCGCCTGGGTGGCTCAGTGGGTTAAAGCCTCTGCCTTCCGCTCAGGTCATGATCCCAGGGTCCTGGGATGGAGCCCCGCATTGGGCTTTCTGCTCAGCAGGGAGCCTGCTTCCCTTCCTCTCTCTCTGCCTGCCTCTCTGCCTACTTGTGATCTCTGTCTGTCAAATAAATAAATAAAATCTTAAAAAAAAAAAGATAAAACTTCCTGTAATTTAAACATCTGCCTCTGCCTTGGTGACACAATTACTATAATTCTTTGTTATCCAGTTTTGATAAAAAGTACCGGACTGGGAGAACACCATTAGACCAATGAGGTAGGTTTCCTTTCTACAGTTGATAATTTTGCTTATTCTTTGGTTGATATGATCAACTTCAGCTAAGCTCATTTTTTTAAAGATTTTATTTATTTATTTATTTATTTATTTGACAGACAGAGATCACAAGCAGGCATAGAGGCAGGCAGAGAGAGAGAGAGAGAGAGAGAGAGAGAGGAGGAAGCAGGCTTCCTGCTGAGCAGAGAGCCTGACCCAGAGCTTGATCCTAGGACCCGGGGATCATGACCGCAGCTGAAGGCAGAGGCTTAACCCACTGGGCCACCCAGGCATCCCCCAGCTAAGCCCATTTTTATAAAGACATTATTTGTTTCTGAAAAGTTTTCCTTTAGTGGAGATTTATACGACTAGAGAGAAATAGATCATTTTTGGTGGTGGGGGGGTGTTTGTTTTGTTTTGTTTGTTTTAGGTCTGTTGCTTATATGCCATGTCATTACAGTGGAAAGAATGATAAATTTCATCTATGGATAGCTTAGGGAAAAAATTATATACATATAATATATATTTTATTATTTATATATTTTACTATATATATTACATATATTTTATTCTTATAATTATACATAAAATATAAATAAATAAATATTTATTTATTCAAAGTTTTTTTAAAAGATTTTATTTATTTATTTGACAGAGACAGAGAGATCACAAGTAGGCAGAGAGGCAGGCAGAGAGAAAGGGGGAAGCAGGCTCTCCGCCGAGCAGAGAGCCCGATGCGGGGCTCGATCCCAGGATCCTGAGATCATGACCTGAGCTGAAGGCAGAGGCTTAACCACTGAGCCACCCAGGTGACCTTATTTCTTTATTTATTTTAAGAGGGGGGGGGTGGGGCAAATGGAGAGGGAGAGAAAGAGAATCTTCAGCAGGCTCCAGGTCTAGCATAGAACCCAACATGGGGCTCGATCTCATGACCCTGAGATCATGCTCTGAGCTGAAACCAGACGCTTAACCAACTGTAATTCAGAGTTACAAGCCTAGCTCTGCTATATTCTGTTACTTTATGGTCTAGGAAATATAATTTCAGAAACCCCGGATTATCTAGCAGTGACATTTGGGCAGTAGAAAAAGGAGCTGACAAAATATCCCTGATGATGGGCTTCTAGGTAATTTCCAGAGATTAAACATTGTTATTCTTTTCTCTCTTACAAATAATTCCTCCGAAATATTAGGTGACTTTTCCATTGTTCTTTTGGTAAAGGGGCAGGATAGACACTTTAATCCTTAACTATTTATTTGCAGGAGAAAAATAATATATATGTACCAGGCTCCCTGGTGGCTCAGTTGGTTAAGCGTCTGGCTTCAGCTCATGTCATTGTAGCTCATGTCATTGATGAGGAGAAGCCTAGCTGTAGACAGAGCAGAAGCCCAGCTGAAGACAAAGCAGAAGTTGACACTCTGCAGCCCTCCCCCATCCCCCCACTCCTGGGAGGGATACTTGTGACAGTCCTCCAGGAAACTTTCAACTATCTTCACGTTAATGTGTTAATGCCTCGCTAGAAAGGAAAACAACCTTAAGTTGACAATGGCAAGGCCTCTGGTATCTCGGCTATCTTGTACGTTGGTCCTCTTTAGCATATGAAAGTTCTTTTGAGGCCTCCCTTTCCCTTACTTTCCCCTAATTTCCCAGGATATAACCACCACTCCTCAGAGATCCTGGTGCAACAGCTGTCTCTGCCCACAGATCCTGTCCCATTTTTCCCCCCTCCCCCATTTTGCACCAAAGATGTCTCAAGAATTCTTTCTTGGTCATTGGCTCCAGATCTCACCCCCACCGAACTTCACCTATATTCCAAAACCACATCATCATTGCTTATCTACTGGCTTACCTCTCCAGCAAGGGACAGCCAGTAACTCGCAAGCCAAGGAACCTACAACTGCTCCACCCACCCCCAATCCTTCCCCAGCTTTTCCAGCTCCTGAGCTAGATACGTGATAAAGGGAGACAACTTCTCCTGTTGGATCTATGCCATCAAGGTCAGAGGCAGTGAGACATGACAAGGTTTCATTCTGTCCTCCTCAGTTCTAGCTCACACCTGTAAGTTCCAGTTTACATTTGCTTTTCCCTACTGTACATGTATCTTCCCTTCCAGGCTGCCTTCTCTGAAGTCTTCAAGCTCCTGGATTAGGTATGAAGACAATGGCTTTACAGAGACTGTTTAAACAGTCCCCACAATTGTGTGAGATTAGATAGGATATAGAGGATACACACGCACACAGCTCTGGGGGGGGGGGGAGGGTTCTGCTTCTGTGATTGAATCCTGACTGTATTATATTGATGTTATAGTTGGGTAAATGCATTACCTTCTTTAGGTTTGCTCTTCCAAAAACTTCATCATTCAGGAAGATGTATTATAGCTTGGTTATGTAAATTTTGTATTTTGAAGGCCAACTGAACTCAATACCTGAACTTTGAAGAATAAACTTGATCAGATGAACGGCTTGTTCACATCTCTAAGCTATTCATAATTGCCTAACTTATCAAAACTGCTATGTGACAAATGAAATGAGATAATATACACATACTTCTTAGAAATACAGAGGTTGGGGTGCCTGGGTGGCTCAGTTGGTTAAGCGGCTGCCTTTGGCTCAGGTTATGAGCCCAGTGTCCTGGGATGGAGCACCACATCAGGCTCCTTGCTCAGCAGGGAGACTGCTTCTCCCTCTCCCTCTGCCTGCTGCTCTGCCTACTTGTGCTCTCTCTATCTCTCTGCCAAATAAATAAATAAAATCTTCTAAAAAAAGAAAAAATGTCAGGTAAATGTCAGAAGTCAGTCTGTTGCTTTTGCCTTAAGCCTTTTTTTTTTTTTTAAGATTTTATTTATTTATTTGTTGGAGAGAGAGTGGGAGCGAGCACAGGCAGACAGAGTGGCAGGCATAGGCAGAGGGAGAAGCAGGCTCTCTGCTGAGCAAGGAGCCAGATGTGGGACTCGATCCCAGGATGCTGGGATCATGACCTGAGCCGAAGGCAGCCGCTTAACCAACTGAGCCACCCAGGCGTCCCAAGCCTTTTTTTTTTTTTTTTAAGCATTATTTGTCTCCCTAACCTAGTTGCATGGAGTGTTTTGATAAAAATAAATACTGGTTACAAGAAAGTTTTAATAAAAAGCAAAATCCAGGCCACCTATTTGAAATAGGGCAGGCAAGAAGAAAGGAAGTAGAAAAGGTTATCATTTGAGTTAGACAATAGAATTTAGCTCTGGAGAGATTCCAATACAAGTTGAAAGGAAGGTCAAGTTTAGGGAGGAATATGAAACAGTAAGATTTAAAGGGGTAAGAGAACAAGCTCTTCCTTCTTTAAGAGTCATTTGGAATAAAAAGAAAATCTTGGCAACATATTCTTAGGTTTCTCCCTCCCCCTCATCTCTCTGCCTTCTCGTATCTATATATCGTGTACTCAGTGAATCCAAACCGAAGAAATTAATGAAACAAGAGAACACATCAAAGCAGCTCCTTTCAGAGCTATGTTTCACAGAAATATGAGAGTATTTTGCTAATTTAAGTCAAGGCAATGGTGAGAAGAGGTAGGCAGGTAGTCCTTGAACCAAAGAAGTAGAAGTCTCTGCCCCAAAGAAGTAGATGGATGAGAGGTTTCAAAGAAGAGAAAAAAGACAAGGTTTGGAGGAAAACAACAAGGAAGGCCTAAAGAAAAGTTCTGGGGAAGTCGTTTTACTTTGGCAGAGGAAAAACAAATTGTATATTCGGCAGTTTTGCTAGTCCTATTTCAAAGCAATGAAATAGGTGTTTCCTCACTAGTTTACTTATTTCCATTTTAGAACTGCTTCTTCCTCCATGATTTGTAGCTTATTCCTCAAGCCATTTGGTGATTCCAGCTACACAAATTTCTAACGAATCCAATGAAGCCTGAGAGCTAAATGAAAAGTTTAATACCCTACCTTCATACACAATTTTTCCTTCTGGAGACATAAAGCATTTCACAGATATTTTCTCTTTTATTCACAAAGCATTTCTTTTTCTTTTAACTTAAAAAATTTATTTTAAGATTTTACTTATTTGGCGCACCTGGGTAGCTCAGTCGTTGAGCATCTCTGCCTTCGGCTCAGGTCATGATCCCAGGGTCCCAGCATTGAGCCCTGCGTTGGGCTCTCTGCTCAGCAAGGAACCTGTTTCTCCCCCTCTACCTGCTGCTCCTACTGCTTATACTTGCTCTCTGTCAAATAAATAAATAAAACCTTTTCAAAGTTTTATTATTTATTTGAGAGAGAGAGAGCGAGCACAAGCAGAGGGAGCAGCAGGCAGAGGGAGAGGGAGAAGCAGGTTCTCCACTGAGCAGGGAGCCTGATGTGGGAGGGGAGCCTAATGTGGGACTCAATCCCAGGACCCTGAGGTCATGACCTGAGCTAAAGGTGGACATTTAACTGACTGAGCCACCCAGGCGCCCTTCACAAAGCATTTCTAAGACTGCAGCAGAAGGCTGTGTCCTAGAAAGCCGATCGTCAGGAAGAGAGATTAAGTTCTGGTGCTTCACCCGCAACTCTGCCATTCTCTGGACCTCATGATGTGCTTCCCAGACTATAATCCCCTCTGACTAGATGACTGATCTTGCATAGAGAGTTTCCTCTAGGTTGGTTTTACGCCATTCATCCATCCCTTTGGGTACAATTTCTCAACCAACAACAAATTCAGTTAACACCTTTATTCTTGACATTTCACAGAGGAGTTTCTACTCTGGCTTTATGTTAAAATTTATAGGTTCTTTTAGAACCCTGGGCTGGAAATTGTGTGGGCCTGAAGACAAGCTCATCTATGGGTCTATATACTCTCTTAATTCCTTCTCACTTACTTTGACCTTTGTTTTTTTAAATTTAAGTATAGTTGACAGACAATGTTACATTAGTTTCAGGTGTACAACATAGTGATTCAACAAATATATATATATTGGACTGTGGTCACCACAAATCACCATGCAATACAATATCACTGACTATATTCCCTATGCTGTATCTTTCATCCCTTTGACTTATTCATTCCATAAGCGGAAGTCTGTATCTCTCACGCCCCTTTACCTGTTTTGTCCATCTGCCCACCCCGTTCCCTTCTGACAACCATCGGTGTGTTCTCTCTGTTGATGGGCCTGTCTCTGCCTTTTGTTTGTTTGTATATTTATTTATTTTGGTTTTTAGATCACATATAAATGAAATCATATGATATTTGTCTTTCTCTGACTTATTTCACTTAGCATTATACTCTCTAGGTAGGTCTATCTGTATTGTTGCAAATGGCAAGATCTCATTCTTTCTTATGGCTGAGTCTCTTAAGCTTTAACTCCCTTTACAGATGTTTGTTTGAAATCACTCTTGGTTGGAAATCACTTTTTCTAAGAAAGCAAGTCAAGAGCTTGGCCAACATCAGGAGATTTTGACTGTTGTCTTTGTCGCTGACTCAAGAACTTCCACTATTCCTTGCTCTGTGAATCTGGAAATGATTTTTGTGCTTTCAAATTGCATGTCAATAAAACCAGAATCTCTCCAAGGGCAGGCGAATTACAAGTTTAAAGATCTTAAAAGACATCAATATGATGGAGCCCCAGCTAAACGCCATTTATTACCCACAATCCTATGTTTCTTGCCCAAGAAAAAGAGAGAAAAGAAAAGAAAAAAGAAAATGATTAGAATTCTCTGTGTGTGTGTGCATGTGTGTAATAGGTCATGTTGGGGGTGAAATGAATGGTAGATGACTTATCAAAAATCAATGATTGCATCAGACAAACCACTGAGAAATAAGAGGGATATGTCACTTGCTGGTCCTCGTGTGATACGGGTCCATTAACTTTTAACTCTATGTCAATAAATGAAATTGAAAGGCAGAACCTTTTTTCCCCCATTAGAAAATACTCCCCAGATCCTCTACAAAACTTACACATTAAAAAGCATGACGCAGGACACCTGGGTGGGTTAGTGGGTTAAGGGTCTGCCTTTCCCTCAGGTCTTGATCCCAGGGTCCTGTGACGGAGCCCTGCATCGTGCTCCCTGCTCAGGGGGGAGCCTGCTTCTCCCTCTCCTCCCCCTATGTGCACTCTCTCATTACTCTGTCACTATCTCTGCCTCTCTCTCTCAAATAAATACACGATATCTTAAAAAAAAAAAAAAAAGCATGACGCATGGGGCGCCTGCGTTCCTCAGGTCATGATCCTGGAGTCCTGGGATCTGGTCCCACATTGTGCTCTCTGCTCAGCGGGAAGCCTGCTTGTCCCTCTCCCTCTGCTCCCCACCCCACTCATGCTCCCTCCCACCCTCAAATAAATAAAATCTTCAACAACAACAAAGGGAGTTGAGTACCTACCATTTGGTAGCCACATTTGCCAGGCATTATAACTTTTATCTTTCATAAAGAGCAAGATGAAAAAGATATGACTCCTGTCTTCCATTAACCTAGGACCCTTTGGAGGGAGATGGCATTTATACAAATAACTATATTCTGCTAAAAGAGCTAAAGTGCAATAGAAAAAGGTACTAGGTTCTTATGGGCAGAACGATGTCTCATCTTCATTTTCCCACTACCTAGTTGTCTGAATGTTAGAAAGCCATTCGTACAATTGGACATCAGTTTCATCACCAGGACAATAAAGTTATACCATACAATCTCTAAGGTCCCCTGGAGCTAAGAGTCTGAAAATTATTCCATGCCTCTGAAAAATTAGTGTTTTTTTTTAAAGATTTATTTATTTACATGAGAGAGAGAGAGAGTGCACACATATGCTAGCAGGGGGAGGGGCAAAGGCAGAGGGACAAACAGACTCAGGGCTGAGTGGGGACCCTGACGTGGAGCTCAATTTTATGACCCTGAGATCATGACCTGAGCCAAAAACCTGAGTCAGATGGTCAACTAACTGAGCCACTCAGGTGCCCCAGTTTTGGAGTTTTTTTCCAGTTCTATTTAAGTAATCTCTACACCCAACATGGGGCTTGAACTCATAACCCTGAGATCAAGAGTCACATGCTCCACTGAATGAGCCAGCCAGGTGCCCTGAAAAATCAGTTTAAAGGCTTACTCTTGAAGACCCCTAGCTATATGTTGGAGATGATCTCTTCAATACACTCATTTTTCCATGTAAACCTAATAAGCAAAGTCACACAATACGTTTCTTACTGGTTTCCATCTACAAGTGCTTCAACCTTTCAACTCGCCTACTGGCAAACTTTCTCATTTAATTCCTCTTTATTTTTGTAAAGGCACTAATAGGAACATTTGCTTTCTAAATCAGTCTCAAATAGGGGGTACCTGGCTGGCTCAGTCCGTGGTGCATGTGAATCTTGATCTTGAGGTCGTGGGACTGGAACCCCACTTTGGGTATGTAGATTACCAAAAAAATAAATAAAATATTTTAAAAAATCAATTAATCAATCTCAAATAATCTATGAGGAAGGTAGATGAAAGATACAACTCGATTCCATTTGACAACATTTCCTGAATATCAGCTATGTACCAAGTCCTAAAAATGATTCTAAGATATAGAAAGGTCATGCCCTAAGGAACCTACAAGCACATAGAGAAAATGAAACCTTTCCATTATATCAAGAGTATTCATTTCATAGAAAGGAAAAAACAAATTCAGAAAGTAAAACAATGTGGCAGATAGAAAAATAGCAAGGAGGCAGTGTGTTGGAAATAAGTCAGAAGTTCTTCTGCCTAAAAAAAAACCACTCTGACCTATTAACCAGCAAGTCAAGGCATCAATAGAAAGGTCCCAGCATTCAAATTCATTACACAAGGGCAAGACTGACAGGCAGAGGCCTAAAGGTCCAGCTGAGATATCCTGTGAGCCGTCTACAGGACACCCTGGGGTCCATGGAAAAAGACATATACGTTCCAACCAATGCCAGGAGAAAACAGCTGACTAAAAATTAGGTTCCCCGCCAAAGCGAGGCAGAGATAGGAAGACTCAGGAAGAATTTCCCCAATAAGAAACAAAAGAACAGGGAAGAGGACAAGTAAGAGAAATCCTTGCATTTTATGGTTAGTGAAGGATAATTTTCTTCCCCCTCATAATCTTTATAGGATGGTCACAGGAAGAAACATTCAGAAAAATGAAAGTGCCAAGCTCCACTGGAGGAAGAGAAAAATGACTGGGATGGGAAAATCTCCATCCTAGCATGGAATATTCCATTTTATACAGATTTCTCCTGAAGGTCAAGGACTGAGTTAAAAGGACACAGTCTGCTTGTAAGCTCTGAGAGTCTGGGGGTAAGAAGTGGAAGTAGATGGAGCTGGGTTGGCTCAGCAGCAAGAGTAGGGAATCCTACAGAACACTGGAGCCAGGGGCCTCCCGCTTGTTCTTTTAAATATAATACAGTAATTTCCTATAAGCTGCCAGCAGCATTCTGGCTCAGACACAGATGTAGAAACATCTAGATGGCTGTACATTTTCCACACCTCTGAGCCATTCTGTGTATAGCTGTAAACTAAGATCAAATTATTCATCTCTGAAAACCTGGTGCTTGGGGCGCCTGGGTGGCTCAGTGGGTTAAAGCCTCTGCCTTCGGCTCAGGTCATGATCTCAGGGTCCTGGGATCGAGCCCCGAATCAGGCTCTCCGCTTGCAGGGAGTCTGCTTCCTCCTCTCTCTCTCTGCCTCCTCTCTACCTACTTGTGATCTCTGTCTGTCAAATAAATAAATAAAATCTTTCAAAAGCAAACAAAACAAAACAAAAAACCTGGTGGTAGTATTCTGCTCATACCACACTGTCGAACAGCCCACAAAAAATGTGAAATCAGGAAGAAAAGTGAAAACTAAGATAGCAGGGTGGAACTGGGAACACCAATGGATATTTCATCCTCAGCAAAACTACCACAGCCAAAAGGAATTGCCTCCAGGGCTTTCCCCTGGGTCCTATCACTTTTCCAGCATGTTCCACAATTACAGAGGTATCTATTACTGTTTATTAATGTACATGTTTATGTGTATAAATGATGTCTGTCTAGCTAAATCTGGAGCAAATTCCAAACTCTCAATCTAGAATCCCAGATTTAACTCCATAAATCCCATGATGTGAAACTCCTAACCCAGCACTCAAGCACTGAATAATCTTGGATGAATTCTTAGGCTTAGCCTGGGGGAGTTGTAGTAACCATACTAGTAGAGAGGTCCAAAAAACAAAAACAAGCAAATGAGCAACTCGCCTATTACTTAGAGCAATGCTGGCTTTCCAAACTGCTATTAACTTTTTTTTGTTTGTTTGGTCATGATCATTATAGAGTCAAAAAACTATGCTAATCTTTTTCATCTTTGAGATTTAACCACGCTAGGGAATATTAAATATTTAACATTTTGATTTTTTTTTTTCCTGGTGGTGGTGATAAGCTTGACAATTGTCCTGTTGGACAATTTATTAGTTCCTTTTTTTTTTTTAATCTTAGTCATGTTTGGTTATTGCTTTAAGTAAATATTGCTTCCTTTTAGTTATAGGAAGGCGACACTTAGGTTTCTTCTCACCAAGATATAGGTTCTGAAATAAGATCCTGCGGGAATCCTTCCCAATTTAAGAGGTTGAATATTTATTTGTTTAAGAGGTCTACCTGTAACTTTGGAGATGTGTAAATGCATAGCAGGAATCCATTTGAATTATTCCTACTTGGGAGACTATGTATTCTCCAAAAACAGTTCGCGGTCGTGACACAATCATGACATGAAGGGAAATACACCTACAATGTCCATATGAGTAATGAAAAGTTAATTACAGAAGAGGGCCACCTTTCTGTGCTGTATTCTGGCAGAGGAAGGGGGAAAAGTTCACCTCCCAGTGATGCTAAGTTTATCTACAATGATGTGGTGAAAAGTCTTGTTTTGTATTTTGAAGATTTTATTTACTCCCAGCATGGGTGGAAATTTATCTACATTTATCTACAATTTATCCACATCCAACATGGGACTGGCATTCACGACCCTGAGATCAAGAGTTGCACACTCCACAGACTGAGCCAAACAAGGCCGCCTGGTGAAAAGTTTTTTTATTAATATAGGAAAATATCTTATAATAGGAAAGAAAAACGGCAAGACACAAAATTTTATGTTGTGATCTATTCCACCATTCTAATTATTTACATATTCATGTAAAAAATAAATACATGTTTATTCTCCTTGAACAAAAGAATATAATAATTTTACTCCCCATCTCTCTACTTATGCACCTGTCAGTATAAGAAGGTGGTATAGAAAAGAGGACACCCTTAAAGATGTGTAACTAAATAAAAATACCAGACTGTTAATACAACTTCTTGCTGAGATGTGAAAAAATGGAACAAGAGAGGCTAAAAAAAATTTTTAAACTATATGTCAAGATACTAAATGCTGTTTCAAAAATTTCAAAAAGAAATAATATCTACATAGCAAAAATTACAAGTCAATCAGCCTTACTAGTTAACTGCATAACAGTAATGCTTTCTAAATAACTCAAGAATGAGATTTAGGAGAATGGGTTTTTAGCGGTTGGGTCAGCTTTGTTTTGGAAATGAATCTTTTCCAGAATTTCCACTTATTATTTTGATTATACACATATTTAAGGTCATTTTAATGGCTCTTTGCCAATCCCTTATTTTTTTTTAAAGATTTTATTTATTCATTTGACAGACAGAGATCACAAGTAGGCAGAGAGGCAGGTGGAGAGAGAGGAGGAAGCAGGCTCCCCACGGAGCAGAGAGCCCCATGCGGGGTTCTATCCCAGGACCCTGGGATCTCGATCTGAGCTGAAGGCAGAGGCTTCAACCCACTGAGCCACCCAGGCACCCCCCCTTATTATTTTTTTTTTATGAGATTTTGATCTCTCAGCTTTGCAGTTAGCTGGGATTACTATATACAAAAACAGTATCTAACACATATCTCACACTTAGTGTCTGACACTGTGTCAGATAAATTCACTTAATTCTCAAAACTGTGAAGAAGGTATTATTATTAACTCCAATTTATAGATGAGAAGACTAAGGCATAGGGAGGCTAAATAATTTGCCCACGGACACACAGCTAGTCAAATTTTTAAAAGACTAGAAGGAAATACACCAAGGTGTTGATGGTGGTTTCTCAGGGGATAGGTTTATAAAGGATTGTTAAGAGAGATGAAATAATGAGATAAAATCTTGAGCTAAGACAGAGACAGCTGAGCTGGAACAGAGAGGACAGATTCCAGATCAGTTTGAGAAAATATGGGCAGAATTGGTGGACTGAGTCCAGGTAGGGTTGATTGAGAGGTCAAGGAGTCTAAGAATGCCTCCAGCGTGGGGCGCCTGGGTGGCTCAGTGGGTTAAGCCTCTGCCTTCAGCTCAGGTCATGATCTCAGGGTACTGGGATAGAGCCTGGAATCAGGCTCTCCGCTCTGTGGGAAGCCTGCTTCCCCCTCCCCCTCCGCCTGCCTCTCTGCCTACTTGTGATGTCTCTCTCTCTGTCAAATAAATTTTTAAAATGTTAAAAAAAAAAAGAATGCCTCTGGTTGCGTGGCTGGGTGGACATGTTTACTAGGATAGGGAATATAGACGGTAAGAGCAACTTTGGGAAAAAAGATGATGTATTCAGTTTTGGAGTGCTGAGCTTTATTCTTAGTATCTGAATATGCACATTTTAAGCTCAAGAGAGAGGTCGGGTAGGTCTGGACTTAGCTGGTTGTTAAACCCAAAAAAGAAGTTGCCATAACCCAGGGTTAGTGTGGAAGAAGAAAAAGGCTGTGGGTCAAGGACAGAACTCTGAAGAATCTTAAACTTTATGGGATATGCAGGGGATAAGATGGCCATTCAGATTTGACATTAAAATAACAAAGATATGAAATGCCAGATACAGATTCACTTTTCAAGCTTGGTTTCATTTATGAGATAGCATGGAAGTAGGGCAGGATAGTCAGACAAGTCTGGGTTCAAATCTAGCACTGTGCCTCTAAGTAGCTCTGTGCCTGTTGTCAAGTAACTAAGTGTAAAATGTGAATGATTAATATGCTACTCATACTGTTGTGGGTATTAAATGAGTTAATCCACAAAAGCACTTATATGAAAGTGTCTAGCATGTAGCATGGATGCAAAAAATACTAGATATTATCACTATTGAGTACAAATAGTAAAACTGTTTTTCATTACACTGTTTTACTTTGGTTGAGAAAATGGTCAGGAAGTTTGTTGGAGAGCAGGAATAACTACAGTGGAGTTAAACAACTGTCTAAAAAAGCCACCAAAGGAATTCAGGTGTTCAAGAACTGGTATTTTCCATGAATTTGTAGGGTATAGTATAAGTAAACAGAGGTACTAGCAGTTGGTTAAAACAATGAAAAGGGACTGATAGAAATGTTGATATATGAGTCACAAGACTGAGTTAAAATTGTTTTGTTCTATTCTAAATACTCAACCACTAGCCCCCGTGCCTGGCATACAGTAAGCCATCAATAAATACGTTGCCTGAAAATAAAAGAGAGGGGCTGATTTCTTTTACGTGCTACTACATATTTCACTATTGGAATAATTAACACGCAAAGAAAAGTAGACATGCCTGACATGCTGTGATTTGAGAACTCTCAGAAGAGCCTGGCTCATGCAACTCCTCTCCCAGCAGCATCTGCCGCATACTTGAAATTCCCAGCCTTAGATGTCCTCCAGTGGAACACGGATTAGAGTCCACAGAAGGGCCCCTTAAAATGCAAGTATGTTATCTGTGATCGGGAACCAACGTGGCTCTGGCCCAGCGACACTTTCATCAGCCCTGTGTGAATACTTGCTGCCGGCCCGAGACCTCGGTCTGAGCGGACACGACCAGGTCTGCCTCGAGAGAGGCCCGGGCAGTGCCGAGCAACCGCCCTGTGGGGCCGCCGCCGGGACGCAGGAGCAGCCAGCACAAGGCAGCGCAGGGAGGTCCCCAGGCTGGGTGGGCCGCCCGCACGCCCGGTCACCTCGACCCTTGCAACACCCGCGGCCCAGGTCTGGACGACCGCCGTCCGCACGGCTGGGGCACCGCGATCGGTGTTCATTCTCATCTCATTTTTTGCATCAAGCACGTGAGGGCTGGGGAGGTGGCCAAATCGGGGTAAAATCTGAAATGTCTTTTTTGTTCTTTTTGGTCTAGCCAGTTTAAATTCCACGCCATCTTTAAGCGGTGGGCTAATAGGCATTATACGATTCTCTGTTTGCCTTTTCGAAGGCATCTGAACTTAGAAATACAGACCACGCTACGGTTCCGGGGGCAGCGGAGGGGAGGAACAAGACCGAGCTAGAAGCACAGCTCGGCATCAGCGTTCCGGCCTCCGGTGAGCTGGGGATGCCGCCGTTCAGCCTTCGCCTCCGCGCGCTTCCTGCCCCAGCCAGTCCCGACCTCACGGAAACGCCCGCGCGCACCCGAAGGGGGGCGGGGCACCGAGCCCAGGCAGTCACGTCCCGAGCGTCGGGGGGCGGGGCCTCGGGCGATGGCGTCACGAGACACCGCCCGCGCCGCTTAGCTATCTCCCGAGCCGCCCGCCATTTTGTCTCCAGTGTCTGTTTTGCGGTCGGCGGAGTTGGAGGAAGTGTCTTGGTCCGTAGGCTTGAGGCAGGGAACGGGGTCTATTGTCTGTGTTTGACTCCGTAGTTTGGTCCGAGGCCTTCCGGAGCTTTTCCGGGGGAGTCGGCAGAGGCTCCCGCTTCCGCCCCCGCCCCTCCCCTCCGTCCCCGGGTCCGGGAGGGACCGAGCCCGCGTCACGCCCCTCAGCGCTCGCCGATCCCTTCTCTGTCGTTGCGTCCGCATCGCACCCCCGGAATCAGACGGTGCCCCATAGATGGCCAGCTTTCCCCCGAGGGTCAACGAGAAAGAGATCGGTGAGGAATGGGTCGGTGGGTGAGGGGTGCTGGTGAGCGCGCCGGGGCTGCAGAGAGGCGTGGAGTCCCCGGAGGAGGAAGAGTCTAAGCGAAGAAGGGGTGAGCCGGGGCTAAGCCCTGGAGCATAGAGGAAGGAAGCGGCCCCGCTGGTGGGTGTCGCCGAGGGGTAAATGGGGTCGTCATTGATGCAGCGTCTGTGCGCGAGGCCAGGAGGGAGGCAGTGGGCGGATCTTCGGGTTCAGGGAAACCTGGGTGCCCAGGGCCCTCCTGACTGTGGTCGGGGGCGCACACCCACCCCCGGGGGAGCCCAGTTTCCTTTAAGGAGGATCGCGCATGGTCATTCTAGGATTCTCTGGGCGTCGAGTGGATAGGCCAGTGCTGGGCAGGTCTGGGGACACTAATTTTACGACGCAAAAAGTAAACTTGTGTGTTCTGAGTGTAATGAGAGGGGAGGGGTCCTCAGGTAGGTATATCAGCCACTCCTAAAGGAGAAATGTGACCGAAGAGGTGCCAGCCGCCCGGAAAAAGCATTTTTTAAAAAAACGGTGTGGCGGGGACGCCTGGGTGGCTCAGAGGGTTAAGTCTCTGCCTTCGGCTCAGGTCATGATCTCAGGGCCCTGGGATCGAGTCCCGCATCGGGTTCTCTGCTCAGCGGAGAGCCTGCTTCCTTACCCCCTCTCTCTGCCTGCCTCTCTGCCTACTTGTGATCTCTCTCTCTGTGTCAAATAAATAAATAAAATCTTAAAAAAAAAACCACCGGTGTGGCGTTAAGGAAGGCAGCGGTTCAAGGGAGGAGACTCAATTATCTTTTCTACACAGAGGAGCGGGGAGGAGCAGAATGGTTGGGTGGAATGACAGGAGTAAAGCTGTTGTATGAAAGAGCACACTCTGAAAAGGCGGTCTAAAAACTGGTCTAGAAGCTAGCCCCTGCCACACCGAAGTCAGGGCAATAGATCCTGGAGGCTGTGCGTCAAGTCGTTGAGAGCACCTCGCATTTAAATCCCCTCTTACGGGAAAATAACTGGAATAATTTTGGGGGAAGTTGGTGCTGTGCATTGGTGGATAGGCTTAGTAAATACTGAATTTACCAAGTCATATGATACATCTTAAATATAAGTATAGTTTTCATTTAAAAAAAAATAGACTTAGCACCCCGCCGCCCCCCCCAAAAAACAGCGCCAAACTTACTGTGTTAATTAAATGAAAACTGGAAGTGGTTACTGAGCAAATACCCTTTGCATTCCTCGTTCTTTATGTATGCCTTTAAATATATAGAGGAAGTACTTCTAGACAGAGGAAGAAGCTGAAGTAACCAACCAGTAGGCTCTCTATCCTGTATGTGAGTTCAGTGTTTGTTTGTTTTATTTATTTATTTGACAGACAGAGATCACAAGTAGGCAGAGAGGCAGGCAGAGAGAGAGAGAGAGAGGAGGAAACAGGCTCCCCGCTGAGCAGAGAGCCTGATGCGGGGCTGGATCCCAGGACCCTGAGATCATGACCTGAGCCGAACGCAGAGGCTTTAACCCACTGAGCCACCCAGGCGCCTCGTGAGTTCAGTTTTTATATCTAGAGACAGCTATCTTAGAATTCTGGACTTTTGTTCTCTTAAGGATAAGGTTAAATGGCGGGTTAGGAGGGGACTTTAACCCTGTTTCTAATAACTGTTTTACATACACAGGGAAGGGGTACCTGGGTGGCTCAGTGGGTTAAAGCTCAGGCCATGGTCTCAGTTTCCTGGGATGGAGCCCCGCAGAGCCCCGCATCCGCTCTCTGCTCAGCAGGGAGCCTGCTTCCTCCTCTGCCTGCCTGCCTCTCTGCCTACTTGTGATCTCTGCCAAATAAATTTATTTATTTATTTAAAGGTTTAAATAAATACACAGGGGAAACAAAATTCATACCTCCTTTTTATTTTAACTGTATTTTAAGACTAGTAAGTAGGTGCTGAAGTCGAACATGAACCCAGAAGTTCTTTAGTCCAGTGGAGTCCAATGGGCGTTTTTCCTCCTCTGCTACACGATAGTATGTATCACAGATAAGTGATCTGCTTTTCATTTATCTGTTTTACTTTATCTTGATGAACTATTTTGAAAACTTTTCAGTCCTGTCTTCCAACGGCTGAGTAGAGCTTCTGAGCATACCTGCATAAGGTAGAAGAACCAGCCACACTAAGTAATAGCCTTTTCAGTTAACATTTTTCATATTTAGTTACATCTCAGTGTTATTTCCTGGCTGTAGTATAAAATTATTAGCCAAGTCCCAAATATCGGAAAGAACTTGGGCCTTTTCTAAGCTTTAGAACACACCCCCAGCCCAATTATTGTTTCTTTGTTTCTTTGGAAGTACCATTTGGATACAGAGTTAAACAGTAATATCTCTGTGTAGCTTTGTATCTTTCAGTAAGAACTTAGCTTTTCCCCTTTTTTTCTTGAATATTAATTATAGCTCTTTGGTTTATCAAGTGTTGAGAGAGGAGAGGCAAGATTCCTAGACTGATTAAAGAAGTCTTGTGAGACGGAGTACTGCCTGGAGCTGTTACCCTCTTTCACAAGGCACTACCACAGATCCTCCCTTTCTGGTTATGAAATTATGGAGAGGAATGTGAAGAAGGAGCTAAATCTTATTCACTTGGTTCAGCAGTAACTCAGTGTGTTACTACTGTACAGATAATTGTATTTTATGGCTGAGTTCCATGGCAGGCAGCTTTTCCCTTATACAAGGTCATTAAATCATATATCTCTTACGATATATTAAACAGCTGCAGGTCATAAAGGTTTAATTTAATTTTTTTTTTTTCAAGGCACTTCATTATAACCTTGTGCTACTTGATAATATTGTACCAGTAAGTATCTAAATGAGTGCTTGAATCATTTGATGGCAGAGATCATTGGGGGGTGGGGATCATTTGATGTGCCTGTTAACAAGCAAGAAAACACCAAGTTAATTGCTAATACTTGTGACAGTATACCGTTTATTTATATTTGGTAGTTTTGTTTTTTTTTTTTAAAGAGTTTATTTGACAGACGGAGATCACAAGTAGGCAGAGAAGCAGGCAGAGAGAGGAGGAAGCAGGCTCCCTGCTAAGCAGAGAGCCCTATGCAGGGCCCACCTGAGCTGAAGGCAGAGGCTTTAACCCACTGAACCACCCAGGTGCCTCTTATTTGGTAATTTTAAAATGACCCCATTTCTTGAATGTCTATGTGTTTAAAAACAAATTAGCTTATTAGTTCATGGTCTTTGTTACTTGAAACAATTTTTGGTTGTTAATTACCACCTTTATACCAAAGGAGTTTTGTGATTGTGGTCAAGGTAAAAGAAAAATAGAGTGATTCTAAAGTACAGAATAAAAAAGAGTCTTTTGTGGGAAAGTTAATCTTGCTTGCTAAAGGAGTGGTGTGTTCTAGTCTAATTAACCAGATGTTTTTAAAGTTGAATGCAAGGGCTAGTCTTCTATTTTTTTGAGATAGAAGTTACAGGAATATATCATCAAGTTTAGCTAGGGGTTTTCTCTTGAAGATGATACTTGGATTTTTTGGTTGAAAAAATTTTTTTCCCAGTTGGATTTTAAAACTTGTTTCCCTGACTTATGAACTTTCTTTTTCCTTCAAAAGATAGGTATGATTAAACAGAAACCCAAGTTATATTAAAAAAAAAAAAAAAAGATTTAGGCAGGGGTTGCAAATTCAGGAATCAGGCACATGAACTACCATAGTGAGATTGACCATCTATGTGTGTGGCCTTGGAGGACTATAAGGAAAAGCAATATAAGGAACAAGCCCTTTCAAAAAAATAATTTGTAGGGGCACCTGGGTGGCTCCGTGGGTTAAGTCTCTGCCTTCAGTTCAGGTCATAATCTCAGGGTCCTGGGATGGAGCCCCCCATCAGGCTCTCTGCTCAGTAGGGAGCCTGCTTTCCCCTCTCTCTCTGCCTGCTGCTTTGCCTATTTGTGATCTCTCTCTCTCTGTCAAATAAATAAAATCTTAAAAAAAAAAGTTAAAAAAAATCATTTGTATATTTCAAAAAAGACGGAAAGAAAAGGAAATCATTCTGCAGGCATATGAGGGTCACTGGTTTGTGGATTTTATGTTAAGAAAGTCATGTAACTGCTGGTGAAAATAATGTCACCTTATGCTTTATGGATACAGTTGGGGTGGGGAGTAGGTGGGGGTTCTGCTCCTTTGATCAAACTACACCTGAGGTATTTTGTTTAGTTCTGGGTGCCACTTTTATGTAGACCATTACCAAATGAAGTTTCTCCAGAGAAGTGGTTTTTTTTTTTTTTTAAAGATTTTATTTATTTATTTATTTGACAGACAGACAGAGATCACAAGTAGGCAGAGAGGCGGGCAGAGGAAGCAGACCCCATGCAGAGCAAAGAGCCCGATGCGATGCGGGGCTCCATCCCAGGACGCTGGGATCATGACCTGAGCCGAAGGCAGAGGCTTTAACCCACTGAGCCACCCAGGCGCTCCATCCAGAGAAGTGTTTTAGGCAGAGGTGGGGAATGGACTTGAAACTACGTAATCTAAGGAGTGATTGAAAGGCCTGTGGGAGTTTATTTATTTGTAAATGGAAAGATTTACTTGCTGATGTCATGGCTGTCTTCAGTAAATGACTATCATGTGAGAGCAGGATTAAGCTTACTCTCTTGGGACTGAGTAGGTTGAGTGGTAAGGAGGAAGATTTTTTTTTTTTTAATTCGTCAGAGAGAGGCACAGCTCGAGAGGGAACACAAGCAGGGGGAGTGAGAGAGGGAGAAGCAGTCTTCCCACTGAGCAAGCAGCCAAGTATGGGGCTCGATCCCAGGACGCTGGGATCATGACCTGAGCTGAAGGCAGACACTTAACCACCGAGCCACCCAGGCGCCCAGAAGATTTATTTTTTTGTTAAGGATTTTATTTATTTGAGAGAGAGCACAAAGAGAAAGGGAGAAGCAAACTCCCCGCTGAGCAGAGAGCTCAACGAGCGGCTCCATCCCAGGATCCCGGGGTCATGACTGGAGCCAGAGGTAGACAGACGCTCAACTGACTGAGCCACCCAGGCACCCTAGGAGGAAGATTTTTGAGTCATCAGAAGGAAAATTTTTGATAATGTCAGCTCCACAAAAACACAATAAGCCTTATTAGGTATTCATATTTCTGAATATCATATAAAAAACAGGTCTCAATTTTGTTTTACTTTATATATATATATATCCATATATATATATATATTCATATATATATATATATGGATTTTATTTTTGAGTACTCTACACCCGACATGGGGTTCAGACCTACAACCCCGAGATCAGCAGTCATATGTTCTGATGACTCAGCTAGCCAGGCGCCCCTGTTTTACTTTTTATTTTTATTTTTGTTTTATTCATTTGACAAGAGGTCACAGGCAGGCAGAGAGAGAGGGGGAAGGAGGCTTCCCGCTGAACAGAGAGCCCGATTCGGGGCAGGACCCTGAGATCATAAAGTGAGCTGAAGGCAGAGGCTTAACCCACTGAGCCACCCAGGGTCCCCTGTTTTACTTTTTAAACCATAGCTTGTTTGTTAATGTATCAAAAACTTGGACAGGGAAATGTTGAAGTCATGTAAGAATGGGAGCTTATACATGTGCTTTTATATTCACTCAGTAAATATTTACTGATCACCTCTCCTATGCCAGATGCTCTACTGGTTGTTGACAGAGCACACATTAAGACTTGAAGTGTCACCTGAACGAATACATGGGGGGCGGGTGTATGTATATATCCGCTCTAGCAATAGAGTGTAAGTGGTTCTTATTTGAACTGCAATATATAGGATATATGTAGTTTAGTTGTTGGGAAGTTTAAGCCCAAAACCTAAAAATAGAATTAGCCAGACAACTAATCACTGAATAGAAAATAGGGAAACTAAAGTGATACTAATTTATACTTGGAAAGGAAGAGTAGCAGAATTTGAAATCAAGACCAGCTCAGGAAAGCAGTGGTGATACAGTGACTAATAAAGATTCTTAACCCAAATTGAGGAAATTCTGGTCAAGTTTGCTTACACACATGTATAGTAAGAGCTTGTTGATCATGCTTCTTGTTAAATGCGAACAAAAAAGTCTCTGTACTCCGGTAATGTGCCAGTTTTTGTTATGAATGATAAATATAAGTACCCTTTTTTTTTTTCTTTCAAGATTTTATTTATTTATCTGAGAGCGAGCACGTGATCCGGAGAGCACAAGTAGGGGGAGCTAAAGAGGGAGAGGGAAAAGCAGATTTCCCACAGAGCAGTTTGCCTGATGGGCTCTATTCCAGGACTCTGGGATCATGACCTGAGCCAAAGGCAGCCATTTAACTGACTGAGCCACCCAGGTGCCCCTAAGTTGAAGTAGTCTTAACTAAATTAAAAACATGAGATTGTTTATTCTCTGTCCTTAAAAAACAAAAGAATTACTTCCATATTTGGTCAGTTTATGGCCCACTAGTAAGATGTTTGAGGATCACAAATGTAATGCATTTTAAAGCAGCAGTTGGGAGATTGTACTAAATAACCATTAAGCCCCTTCTAGTTCTAGGAATTTTGTGATTTTTTTTTTTTTTGTGACCTGGGCCTGAAAAAAATATTCATGTTGGGGCGCCTGGCTGGCTCAGTTAGTGGAGCATGTGACTTTTGGTCTCGGGGTTGTGACTTCAGGCCCCTCATTGGGTTTGGAGGTCACTTAAAAAAGTCTTTAAAAAAAAATAATATTCGGGGCGCCTGGGTGGCTTAGTCGTTAAGCGTCTGCCTTCAGCTCAGGTCATGATCCCAGCGTCCTGGGATCGAGCCCCACATCGGGCTGCTTGTTCAGCAGGAAGCCTGCTTCTCCCTCTCTCACTCCCCCTGCTTGTGTTCCCTCTCTCGCTGTGCCTCTCTCTCTGATGAATAAATAAATAAAATATTAAAAAAAATAATATTCATGTTTAAATAGACCACTTAATTATGGACATTGGGGAGGGTATGTGCTATGGTGAGTGCTGTGAAATGTGTAAACCTGGCAATTCACAGACCTGTACCCCTGGGAATAAAAATACATTATATGGGGGCGCCTGGGTGGCTCATTGGGTTAAAGCCGCTGCCTTTGGCTCGGTCATGATCCCGGGGTCCTGAGATCGAGCCCTGCATCAGGCTCTCTGCTTGGTGGGGAGCCTGCTTCCCTTCCTCTCTCTCTGTCTGCTTGTGATCTCTGTCAGATAAATAAAATCTTTAAAAAAAATACATTATATGTTTATAAAAAAATAGACCACTTAATATTGCTTTCCTTTGAATAATGATATAGTATTGTTATTTTATAGTGGTTTGTGTTTTTTTGAAAATTACAAACTTACTGGAAGATACTTTCCTTACAAAGTGAGTTTGGCCTGTTGCATTTTAAATGTCGGTAATTTGATGAATACATAAGGCCGTGCAAAAGTCAGGAGTTGAATAGTTGGTAACCCTCATATTACAGTACCTTAACCAGGTTTTTTAACTGAAGCTTTCTAAACAAGCTCTTGGATGGGGAGATGTTGGAAAACCACTTTATCAAAACTTGAAGATAGTTACTATCATTAAGGGTAGAAATCAGAACTCCTTACACCTTGTCTGCATTGAAACTCAATGAAGTTGAGAGTCCCAAATTAATATTGAGGAAGTCTCAAATTCATTATTGGTTATATGTGACATCGTGTGTATCTTATTCTTCTTTTAGTGAGATCACGTACTATAGGTGAACTTCTGGCTCCAGCAGCTCCCTTTGACAAGAAATGTGGTCGTGAAAATTGGACTGTTGCTTTTGCTCCAGATGGTTCGTACTTTGCTTGGTCACAAGGACATCGTACAGTAAAGCTTGTTCCCTGGTCCCAGTGCCTTAAGAACTTGTAAGACTCTTCTTTTTTGTATATTGTATGTCTTTGCAGAATTTACTGTTATCTGTGTGGAGTAATAGAAAGATTGTGATATTTAAGTTTTTCTTTGTAGTAGGGTATTATAAATGTATTTTAATCATAAGCTGAATATATTTATTGGAAAATTTGTGGGAACAATTGTTTGGCCTTTTACATTATGGACTACTTTTTCATATGCTTTTGTGTCTTTGTATTAAAAAGCAGATTACTGGTTCCTTCGTAGTGTCTATATTGCCTTGTGCAAGGGCAGATGACCTTTGTTATGTGATGCTTTTTGAATTTCACAACATTTTAATAGATAACAGCATAATTGTGTAATTAATTATTTTTATGTACTTAAAATTCCTCTACTTGGATTTATTTGTTGAAGGTTTTTAAAAAATATATATTAAATTTAATCTCACCCTTTTTGTGTCTAGTTGACCTTTATATAAATATCTTAGTTAATCAAGTTTTTTGTTTTTTGTTTTTTTTTTTGCTTGTTACACTTACTTTAGGTTAGCTAAAGGAGTCCTAATTGATTATAGTGGTTCTGAGGAAAATTTTGACCCAAAGTAATTATACATTGCATAATGTTAAACTTAATCTCTTAGCAATGGAAAATGTCTTTTGGTTTGAATTTATTTGGTCATACCCTCATAGCTAATCACAAATATCTCCTTCCCATCCATAGAATTCTATTGTTATTCAGTATCATTATCGTAATAATTGAGGTTATTTTAACAAACATTTATCATTTAGTATCTGCAGGAGTCCAGAGTAAATAACAACTAGATGTCAATCTGACCTTTTTTTCCCCTCAGTCTCTTGCATGGCACCAAGAATATCACCAATTCAAGCGGTTTGAGATTGTCAAGACAAAATAGCGATGGTAGTCAGAAAAATAAGCCTCGTGAACATATTATAGACTGTGGTGATATAGTCTGGAGTCTTGCTTTTGGATCTTCAGTTCCAGAAAAACAGAGTCGCTGTGTCAATATAGAATGGCATCGATTCAGATTTGGACAGGATCAGCTGCTCCTTGCCACAGGGTTAAACAATGGGCGTATCAAAATATGGGATGTATATACAGGTACGTACTGGCCATAGTTTGAAAAGCAAACCTGATTATTTTGTGATGCAGGGCATCTCTCATAGGCACTAGAAGATAAGATTTGAGATATTAACTTGCTGAAAAGCAAGAATTGGTGCTGTGGATGTGTCTTTATGATTGGCCTACATAGCATCTTCTGCTCATGGTTTTATTTTATGAATAGAGTTCTCACTGCTTGGTCACTCTTGAGAGAATATTACAGCAAGAAGGACATGTCTAAGGAATAAACATTAATTTTAATGTTTAATTCTTAATCCTTAATTTAATTTATAAATTAATTTAGTTTATGACTCAAATGGCAAGGTGTTTTCTTATATATTTTTTCAGTTGATAGCTTGGAGGCTTTCAATGCAAATCTGGTTTTAAAATCATTGTCTAACCTTTGGAAGTTTTAGTGACATTGTATCTAAAGTTTAACCAGATAGGTTCAGAATTCTTTGGGCAATTAAAAGTGAACTTGATATTCACTGACTAAAACAGTTCTGGCTGATGGTGTGTACTCAAAAATTTGAAGACATTTTTTAAAATGAGCGGGAAAACTATGTACAGTAGAACACAGCAGGTGATACTACTATTGAATGAGGACAGTGAGTCAGTATTAAAATCATACTATACAAAGATTTAAAAATGATAATATAGGTTTTCCTGATGGTAAATTAACTTGTTGGCATTTCAGGAATCCTCTCTAAGCTGATCTAATAAATTTAGGTTTTGTTATCCTGGAAATAATCCATTTTTCAACTGTGTAAATAGAGAATCTTTAAAGGTGACAGTAAAAGCACTATTAAGTCACTTTATGCTTGGGAGACGAGGGAGGTGACAAGTATTTCTACATATATATAATTGTTTTATGGTGAAGAACCCTATTTTAAAAAGAAGCTGATAAAAATTAACAATGTTGTCTTTTTTCCCTCTTCCATTGGATTTAGGAAAACTCCTCCTTAACTTGGTAGATCATACCGAAGTGGTCAGAGATTTAACTTTTGCTCCAGATGGGAGCTTGATCCTAGTATCAGCTTCAAGAGACAAAACTCTGAGAGTGTGGGACCTGAAAGATGATGGTATGTCTTTTTTCCAAGCTGTGAAACAGAGTGAGTTTCTTAACATCATTACTGAGAGATGCCAAGAAGTGTTGATCATCTGGGGCATTTGACTTTTTAAAAGTGGCCTATGATCAAAGTTTCCTCTTCTCTTTTAATTGTGTGGTCCCTTCCCTTGTGCAGATCAAATGTAACCATAAATGTGACCCAGAACAGGAACCAGCAGTTACTCTAAACAATCTGATATTACTCAGAAACTATCCACACAGATCTCTATCAGCTATATGAGAACAAAGTCTGGGTCAATTTTAGGATTTTATAAATGAACTGCTCTGTGTTTTATTTCCTTCATCTTAGGGAAGGCTGTTAACTTCATTTGCTTAGCAAAAATTTAAGTAGGTCTCAAAGTTACACATAATTTAGTAATCTAATAAAATTTAGATTAAGACATTTATATACCAGGATTTATAACTCTAAAAGCTTATAAGCATAATAATAAGTTGGATAGGTTAAGTAAGAAATTACTAAAAGACTTGCTATCCAATATAATGAAAGGTATGTTAGAGACACCTGGGTGGCTCAGTTAGGCGGCTGTCTTTGGTTCAGGTCATGATCCCAGGGTCCTGGGATCAAGTCCCATATTGGGTTCCCTACTCATCAGGGAGCCTGCTTCTCCCTCTGCCCGCTGCTCCTCCTGCTTGTGCGCTCTCTCTCTCTCTCTGACAAATAAAAATCTGTAAATAAAAAGATAAATAAAAGGTATGTTAGTGTTAAGTACCCAGGTTTTATCTTAAACTTCGTTAATTGCAGTGCTTAGAAAGTTTTGGGAGGGTCTACCTCATGTAAGAGGATCAGAGATGAGCATCTCTTTCTATTTCTTAGCTGCTAATGATAAAGTTCACAGTTTTGGCTAACACCTTATATTTAAGTAAGATCTAATAGTGACTCTAAGAGCCTCAGGTTCAAGGTTGAGGGCTTGCTTAGAAGTATTGTGACTTAAATTGAAGGTAGTAGGAAACAAAAGTCTGAGGTTTGGAGACTTGTTCCAGCTGATTGGTTATAACCATTGCCTGATAAAATAATACGCTTGTCTTACCAAACTTTTGCATCTTAGCATTCTCTGAATTTTTGGCTGTTGAGGGGTGGCGAGATCAAACAGTTACAAAATTTGGTGGTTAAATTTTTATTTTCTTTTGCATATCAAATGCTGCTTGCTTTCTCAACACATTTTCAGTTGTGTGCATATGTTTTAAGAGTACAGACTCAGGGGCGCCTGGGTGGCTCAGTTGGTTAAGCATCTGACTCTTGATTTCAACTCAGGTCATGATCTCAGGGTTGTGAGATCGAGCCACTCACTGGGCTCCATGCTGAGGCATGGAGCCTACTTGGGATTCTGTCTCCCTCTCTCCCCTCCCCTCCCCAGCCCTCAAAAAAAAATGTGAATTCAGTAAAATGTAAACTCAAAGAGAGTTGGGACTTGTCTTATTCATGGTGCCTGGCATAGTAGACATTCAGTAAGTATTTGTAAAATTAAGAATTAAAATATCTGTAGACATAATTGTGTGCTTTAGATATAATGCACAGCGGCTTTGGAATGGAATGTAGGTTATCAGAAAGGAAGGATGAAAGGCATTTTGAAGTTGTTCCTCAGGTCTCAGCCTTGAAGTGTTCCAGTCCCTTCATTTGTAGAATAAGTATATTAGACTAAAAGAATTCAGTTCTGTTTTCTATAGATGAAGGGTCAACAGGCTTTTCCCTAAAGGGCCAGACGGTAAATATTTTAAGCTCGTGGACCATGTTATCTCTGCCACTGTAGCACAACATAAACGGATGGGCATGAATGTGTTCCAGTAGAACTTTACAAAATAAGCAATTGGTTTATATCCAACCCTAGTTACAGATAAATCACTGCTGCTGTAGAAGCTTGTGATCTGTGATTCTGCCATTTTTGAAATGCTGCTCATTTGAAGTGAACTCTGAGGTTAACACAGGTATTTCTTTTTGTTCAGGAAACATGATGAAAGTATTGAGGGGCCATCAGAACTGGGTGTATAGCTGTGCATTCTCTCCTGACTCTTCTATGCTGTGTTCAGTGGGAGCCAGTAAAGCAGTATGTATCAAAGTTCTTGTACATTCATTGTGAACTGGATTGTAATGATGTGTGCATAATCATTTTAAATCTAAGTAATCTGTTAAGTCTGTGCTCGGTGTCATGAATATCTTAAGTATTTTATTTCATGATGGAGAATTTGCATGAGGGAAATTAAATATAGTTATTGATTGTGGAGTGAGAAATTGGATTGCTTTTAGTCAGAGATAATATTCATAAAGTAAGGGGTATGTCAAATTTACTTTATTGAAGATCTAGGAAAGTTTATGTGCTCTAGTAAAGTTTATGTGCTATAGAAGAGATCTAGTCCAAATGTTAAGACATTCCCGCTAATTCTTCTCTGTTGTTCTATTTTTTTTGTCCAGTTTGCTGTTTAAAAAGTTTTGATTCCCAGCTGGTCCTGGACATTTAACTGAAAAAAAGTAACTTAAAAATCTAATAATATAAATAGCATTCATGTATGTGTAGAGTGAATTATAGATGAAATTGACAAGGTCTGTCTTGCATAGCATACCTGTGGACAGATTAAGTATAAAGTGACTCTTAAGAGGGTTATGCTTCTTAATGAACTCTTTTAGTTGTCTGCCAGCTCTTAGTGTAAAGAGATTTTCTAGCTTCAGATATTTATGAAAAATGGTGGAGTCCAAATCTGTGGGGTATTCAGAATACACTGTGCATTACTGGGGGCGGGAGGCTGGTTTTAAATGCATTTTATTTAGCCAAGAAGTATGTTAAAATAATAGTTGGAAATGTTAGAAGTTTAGGAAAAAAGTATTCAGTTCTTTAAAAATCATAAGAACAAAGCTAGATATTGACATTGCTATTTTAGGCTGTGTGTTTTCCATATGCTTCTTGCTTTCCCTGTCACAGGTGGTGGCAGCAATATTGGTGTGATTGAGGTTATGCTGGCACCACTCGCACACAGGCGCACAATGGTGTTAGCTGGGCAGAAAGAGTGGCATCTCTGGCTACCGGGCTGGGGGCGACCTTTACCATAGGATGAAGTAACCTTGCATTCGGCTGCAAGGTGTACTGTACGTACACAGGTGCTGGTCGATGTCCACTTTCTGCTTTTCTTTCTTTCTTTTTTTCTTTTTTAAAGTGATTTCCCCCGCAGTGAAACTCACTGACTCCAAGTAAATTGATCTTCCAGTCTCGTGGAATTGGGAGTCTTGACGTGTGAAACCAATTTAATGTAATATAATTGGCTTTCAAATGGTTTCTCTGTGCTGTTTTTTGGAATTCTTTGAGATGTTAGAGATACAGTAAGACTTTGATCCAACTTAAAATTTGTATTTATTTTTCTTTGGAAGTAAAAATATTGTGTCTGTGCAGAAAAAAAGCAAAAAGGATTGCTTTACTCTAAGAGGAGAGATTGTCTTATTAGGATTGTTGTAAACCTCCAAGCTTGTATTTAATATAATTAGACTAAACATTTAAATCCTATTCAGAGCTATTCTGCACAGTCTGAGTACTGATCTTATAGAATCCAAAACTATGTGTAAACGTGTACTAAAGTAATTTAAATGTTTTATACTTAAAATGACTAATGATTGTGGTCTGTTTGGGAAAATAAGATTGGCAAATTTGATTCAAGACATGTTGTTAATTGTAATATTTTCATAAGTTAGTCTTTTCATTTTGTAATGTGGTTTAACATCCTTGTTGTTTGCCAAAGAAATTTCATTTGGCTGTGAAAATTCTCTTTGCTTGCAGTATCTGTTTCTCTTCCTAGGCTCACGTTGGTGACCCAAGCCTATTGTAAACAAGTGATTATCTCAAAGGGAGATGCCAATGGAGTAACAATTTGTTAACATTACATTTTCTGTCTGTATATTTTTTAAAAATTTGGTAGTTTCTGGAAAAAAAAGAACGGGGTTTGTAGTACTTAACCCTATTTATTTCTGTATATATTTTAGTTAATTAGTTTTTGGAATAAATGGATTTCATTATAACTTTGTGGTTAAATTGCATTGCCTTTTTTATGTTTAGGCTTATTTTTAAATTAACATTTAACAGAAACATTTGAAATAGAATTTGCATGTCTACTTTAATTAACTTAAGGACTGATTTTTAATCTGACTATGACACTGAGCATACATATTCTTTTAATTATTCATAATTTATGTTTAATATGTTAATTAAATTTAGTAATTTTAGATTAAGTTGTACCATTTTGTCCTCTGTGTGTCTAAATGAAGTTATAACATTTGCCTTTTTATTGCAGGTTTTCCTTTGGAATATGGATAAATATACCATGATACAGAAACTAGAAGGACACCACCATGATGTTGTAGCTTGTGACTTTTCTCCTGATGGAGCATTACTGGCTACTGCATCTTATGATACTCGAGTATATATCTGGGATCCACATACTGGACACATTCTGATGGAATTTGGGTGGGTACAGCATGAATTAATTGTCTGTGGTTCATCTCTGGCTGTTAGTATATAACTTTTAAGAAACTACATGAATGATTGGAATCAATAACAAGTGAGACTTAAAATTGTAGTCTGTCATAGTTTTAAATTTCAGTATTCTTTAAGTCCTTGAATAATGCAGAGCTTTAGATAAAAATTCTAAAAACAAATTTGGCTCTCTCGATGCAGATCATGTCATTGTCATTAGACAGTATATGACTGTAGAAGTGGTAATTACATTTAGAGTTTCGTGTCAGGGTTTTTGAAAAACAGTCGAAACTGACGTTGGAGTTAATCTTAGTGTGTTAAACCATATTGTGAAAAGATTAGTAATTCTTTTAAGGTTCCTTTCATTTAATTTGAATCAGCACTGCTCAGTCTCCTCAGCTGTGGTCATTAAGTCCTCTTTAAACATTATTCAGAGACAGATATACTTTGTACAGGGGTAGTTTTGCTTCTTGAAGTGACTCTCATTTTCACTGAAAACATATATTTGACCTCAGGCACCTGTTTCCCCCACCTACTCCAATATTTGCTGGAGGAGCAAATGACCGATGGGTACGATCTGTGTCTTTTAGTCATGATGGACTGCATGTTGCAAGCCTTGCTGATGATAAGTAAGTGTGTGAATTATAGTATGGCCTGTTATTGTCTTCTAAAGATTGCCTTTCATCCTTCTACTTACTGGAAACATTTCAAGGCTTTAAAAAGTCTTTCTGCAGTGTGGGTTTTAGTGTCTGTTTCTCCAGACAAGACTTTGAGAGAGAATTTTGGCCTGAAGAAGAGTAGTGCCTATGCAAACTAAAGATAATCCATGCTTTTCCCTGTGTTTCTTGTGTGTTAACTAGTGTAGGCAAACTGGGTCTTTTTTTTTTTTCCAGTAATATCTTGTAAAGGTTGAAGCAGAATGACATTTTCAAAGTGAAATAAATGGTAAAAGCAGAGTCACTTGTGTCCACTGCTTTTGAGGCTACAAGATGAAATGTCACATGAGTGAGGTGTACTAGTTATTGGTATGAAGCAGAACCTTGGTAGCACCATTCCCTTTGCTCATGCTTTTATTATATAATGTGTATGGTATACAGTATTAATTAATTTGGTCACATTAATTCAGAAAGTGAGTCACTGTTGTCTTTCCAGAATAGAGAAAGTGTTGTTTTTTTTTTTTTTTTTTTTTTTGCCAGCAATCACTGTTTCACTGTTCACATTTTGATTATCCAGTCTCTGCTGTTTCTAGACACCTTCTACCTATGTGAAAAGGTTTTTTATTTTATTTTATTTTTTGGCTGTTAAAACGTTTACCCCCACAAAAGGGGAGTGGACGGATTTATTGAATTCAGACTGGGAAAGGAGCAGCTGGATGGCTGGACTATGGGGCCTGCAGCTACCCACAAGGAAGTGCCCACTATCACTCCCCTGAAGGGCCTCTTGGGAATCTCCAATCTGGAAAGAAAACCAAGGGCCAAAGTAACCTGGACTGGGCCAGAGAAAGGGATTGGGAAGATGGGGAAGCAGGCAGAGGCAGGCTCAGGAGCCTGCGGTGAGTTAGACTGTGCGTGAAAAGGTTTTTTAAATGTGTTGGGAAGAGAGTAAAACTTACCTTTGCCTTTTGGGAAAATAAGATTGGCAGATCTTGATTCACAGACATATTGTTTAATTGCAGTATTTTCATAAATTAGTCTTTTCATTTTATAATGTTGTTATATAATGTTAACATCCTTGTTGTTTGCCAAAGAAATTTCATTTGGCTGTGAAAATTCTCAGATACTGAGTATAAGGAGAAGGATTCTGGTTGTGACCATTACAGATATGAACACCGGGAAGGGAAGGCAGCCATGCATTATAGTCTCTTAAGTGTGAGTTGATCCAAATTAATTATACCAGATTGGTATATCCAGATTATACCAGATTGGTATAAGCTAGAAAATACTTCATAAAGCAAGTTAGAGTAATTGAGTTAGGGTAACTGCTTGCTGCAGTGACTGTGGGTGTCTATGTGTGGTGTGTATTTTATGACTCAGAGTGGCAGTTTTTGTCTGAAGTATTGATGTTGCGTTTACCTTAAATATCCTGCTAGATACTCACTGGATAACTTACTTCCTTTCTAGAATGGTGAGGTTCTGGAGAATTGATGAGGATTATCCAGTTCAAGTTGCACCTTTGAGCAATGGTCTCTGCTGTGCCTTTTCTACTGATGGCAGTGTTTTAGCTGCTGGGTAAATTGATTTTTCTATTTTCTTTAAGAGACAGTTTAATTTAAGGTGGCTTTTATTTTTTTTTTTTAATTTTATTTTTTAGATTTTATTTATTTATTTGATAGGGAGAGAGGGAGGAAGGGCAGAAGGGGCAGGCAGAAGGAGAAACAGGTTTCCTGCACAGCAGGGAGCCCAGTGGGGGACTCCATCCCAGGATCCTGAGATCATGACCCAAGCCAAAGGCAGATAGCTTAACTGACTCGGCCAGCCAGGAGCCCTGAGGTGGCTTTTAGTCAAAGCAGCCAGTATTTTATTATCACCAAATCTTCCATAAGGGTTTCTTATAATAGTTATTTTGTCACAAAGAAGATCATTGGTTAGGCCTCCTTAATTAGGTTTTAATGTGTAGTTTGTGACTCTCATACACAGCCTAGGATGTTAGTTGTTTGGCTCTAGGATGCTGAAATAAGTGTATGGAGGTGACTGAACTTGTGATGTTTTTTGTTGTTTTCTATTTAGGACACATGATGGAAGTGTCTATTTCTGGGCCACTCCGAGGCAAGTCGCTAGCCTTCAACATTTGTGTCGCATGTCGATCCGGAGAGTCATGCCCACCCAAGAGGTCCAGGAGTTACCGATTCCTTCCAAAGTTTTGGAGTTTCTCTCCTATCGTCTCTAGAGGGCTCCGTCTTCCCTGGTCCTAGGGTCTGGCAGAGCACACTTATCATAAACCTCAAGCTTGACTGACTTTAAGTATCTGTTTGTCAAGGTTTAGAAGACTTATTTAATTTGATACATTCTTGTGCATTTTGATCATTTGAGCATATTAAAATATTATTTATAGACTAGGAAAACTGTTTCTGGACATATCAAATGTAAATTTTTTTTTCTAAAATTTAACTGTGAAACCATATACATACATGTATATATTTAGATATAAGCTGCTATGTGTTGAATGGACCCTTTTGCTTTGCTTTTTTAACTTTTAGTTCCAACATGTATATACTGCTTCAGTAGAGCCGCAGTACCTAGCTTCACTGTAAAATGGAAGGAATTTTTTTTATTCTGGGCCACTGAATTAGATGGTAAATACTGGCTGAAGAAAGCTGGTTCCTGATTTTTAAAAATGCAAATTTGGTTGTGGGTGGGAGGAGTCAGGCATCTGACCTGCAAGTAAAACCCACAGGGAAAGGATCTTACTTTTTTAGGAATGGCATCCGAGAGGTAGAATTTGAATGTGACATTATTAAATAAAAACAGAGCCAGGGTATAACTAGGAAAAGGGTGTGTGGGTGTGTCCGTCCTGCATCGTCGTCCCCCCCTCCCCCATAACTATATAACCATTGCTGCGGGCCTTAATTTTGGAAAGCAGCTTGCTCTTTTAACCCTGTGATATAAAGTATTACCAATTTTAGTCAATTTGGAAATTCCATCTACTGTATTATTGGCAAATATTTTGTTATTTGTACTAAGGGGCAATTTTAAAACCATGGTTTTGCTTTCTTATTTTTATTTTTGTTTTTTTACATGTATCATGTTTCTGCAGGGGGTAATACTGGTGATTTGCCAAAGAGAAGCAATCCAGTATATCTGCTTTTGCCTTCTGTTATTTATCTTACCTGCAGATACTAAGAATGTATGCATTATGTAAAATGCTTGATTATATATTTCTGAGTTTTTTAATTAAAGACTTGTAAAAAAAAAACCCACTGTTGTAAACATTTCTTAAGTATGTTGGTAAGTTCAGTGCTTTTGTGTGTCTCCAGTGTAAGACTGATGCAAATTAAGCAAGAAGGGTAATGAATAGCACGAGTACTAGTGGTTTAGAGTTAATGCTTCATGAATGCAGCCACTTTTATGATTTGTTCTGGGAGAACTGTTGTAGTAATTAATACTTTAAAAGCACAGAAAAGCTCTGGAACAAGGGGAAATAAATAACTGTTGAGCAAAAGAAAAATACAGTCTTTTAGGGGAACCAGTAGGCTTAGAGTTAGTCTATCTGTTTAAAGTAGCCAAAGGAAAGTGGGCCTTTTGAGGAGGCAAGGTAAGCAAAACTTTCATTAGTCATGTGTGCTCTTGAAGATTTGGTTGTTGCCACTGAAATTATCTGGAAGTTCTTAGAGTTGGCTCTGTGAAGGGTACAAGTTACAAATTTCAAAGCCAATAGAAAATGTGCCTGTTATTTCTTGAGAATCCTGTTATACAAAAAGTAGTACAAAAGCATCTTATCTTTAAACCTGTTGTGATTTTTCTTTCTTGCATTTTACTTTGTAATACATCTTTGTAATTTGAAAATAATAAGATAGCATTACTACTCTTTATACCATGAAATGATCTGCTCTCCAGCCAACATACCTGATCAGGTAAAAATTGAATTTTTGGAAGACACGTTGTCTGAGAAGGCCAGATTGCTTGCTACTTTTTCATGTGAAAATCAGTGCCAAGGTGAAAGGAAGATTGCAGAATATAAGTCAAGTGGAAATCTCAAATTTTCCATTTGTCTGTGGAGGAGATAGAACAGGATGATACATACTATTTTAGAGCAGGGTGACCAAGGGACAGTAGGAGAGATGTGGTCAGGGGAGATTCTAGCTATGGGATTTTATCAAAATTATACTGCTTTCTCTAATTTGCCAGAAGCATGCCATTTGGAGAACTGGCAAGAGGTCTTTTATGTTCAGATTGGATTTCCTATTTTAGAGCCACACAGGATGCTTCACACTCAGCAGCCAAGCTGTCTCTCACAATTTCAGATAATTTAAATGACTTCAAATGACTTTAAGACCTGTAACTTGATCTTAGGTTGGCACACCTTAACTTTATGATCCTTGAAATCCCCTGCCTACTTGTAACAGAGTGAAGTTGGGTTCAGCTGGTTTGCGCTGCCCTCAAGACAGCGAGACCAAAAAAGGCTGGACTGCCTGCCTGTAGCATGCTTGTCGGTTGAGGCAGTGGCTGATGGGTGCAGGGGACTTGGCTGTCAGCCAGCCTGCCCAGGAATGAGAAAGTCCCAAGTATGAGAAACCAGCAACATCTCACAAGCCAGAAACGGGGGGTGAATCCATCAGGTCAATCAAGTGGAGGTTTGTGGGTGATATTTTATCCAAGTAATTCTGACTAGGTTCGGGCCTAAGAATGCATTTTAATTATAGAATGCTTAGATTATAAAGCACAAGTAGAGTAGAGTTAAATTACCAGTACCTTGGATGTCAGTTTCAAAATCCATCGAAGCATCGATTTGGAGTATACAGGGTTTTTTTGTTTTTAAATCCCCTTGGAAGTAAGAGCTGTTAGGAATAAAGTGCAACCTGGAGAAATTGTCACCATAACCTTAGCTTGTATTTATGGTAAGATGTTTGGGAGGAATAAAGATTAGTAGATAATTTCATCCTGCCCTTTTTTGCTCTGTAAAGCTTGCTTGTAGCCAAAAGCAAAATACCTGGTTTGAATAAGGTATAAATTTATATTATAGATAGTTGGGTAGCATTGTGTGGTTGTGGTTTGGTGTTTTATATAGGTTTCCAGAGTCTGGAAAAAAGATTAAGGCTGGGATTGGAAAAGGAAGAACAATTTCAATTTTTATTAGCTGGTACTTTCCCTCTTGGAGACAACAACTATGATTACCCTCGTGGTTTCTCTTTTAGGGGTGATAGAAATCTAGGAACTTTCTCTACCTGTAATACCTAGCAGGGAGTCAGTCACTCTCCTGGTCTAAAAACAAGCCCTAAACTTTGTTTAGGAAAACATGTAATACAGTGAGGAGAGTGATCTTTTTTTTTTGTTTTATTTTAAATGAGGCAGAAGCAGTAATGACTCTTTAAAAAATCTATTCTGAAAATAAAGTGTGAACCATAGGAAAAAAACCTCTAGTATAGGTCAGGAAATAGAGTTACAATGACTTGCAATGAAGACAGATGAAGTGGTGACTCCAGTAAGTGGTTTGTGTATGTTTCCCAGCTGCTGTTTAGTAGTGAGATGTTCTTGCAGGAAAGAAAAGATGATGAATATTAAAAGCAAGCTGAGAAGGCTAATGAGAATGGTAATAAAACAGCCAGGGATGAGACTGATAGAAAAGGGAAACCAGAGTGGCTCAGTGGGTTAAGCATCTGCCTTTGGCTCCGCTCATGATTCCAAGGTCCTGGGATCAAGTCTCTCGTCGGGCTTCTTGCTTTCTGGGGAGTCTGTTTCTCCCTCTGCTGTTGCCGCTCCCCTCTGCTTGTGCTTGCTCTCTCTCTCTTCAAATACATGAATAAAATCTTTAAAAAAAAAAAAAGAACCATAAAGACCCAAGTTTGCACTCAGCCTAATCAGCTCTAAGGCAAAATGGGAACCTTCCCCCAGTAAGTCATATGAGTTACCTGGTCTGTCTCATACCATCATTCGATCCTTAATTGTGGAAGAGAGCTCAGTTAAAGCATTCTGTAGGACCAGCAGGAATACCTCCATAGCCCTTCTTCCATAGGTGGCTCCTCTGTGAGCACACATAGGTATCCATCTCTAGTCCCCAACTGTCTCCCCACCTCTAAGGCCCCTGAGATCATTTGGCAGGAATGGCAGGTTTCAAGCTTGTATGATACCACTTGAGCTTAGGAGAGAAGTCACATTCCCATGTGCATGTGTTAGAAGGGTCTGGAGCTCCAGGGCGGGTTGTGTCCGTCATCTCCTGTTCTGTGGCATGAGCCTTGTTTTCACTTGTTCTATTGAATTTTATGCCATTCCAGTTCTTGAAGATATTTGAGTTTATGACCCATTTCATAGGTGGCCTCTTTCATGGTAGCAGATAAATGCTGCCCCAGGCCAAAGCACTCTTGCCCCCTTTCCTTGAATCCATCAGTCTTAATTTCTACATTACTTCCTTGGCCTTCTCAAATATGCTCTGTTACTTGTTATTGCCCCTTAGGTGTTGGTGCGAGGGGTCCTGTGGCCTCCTAAGGGCTCTGCCCATGGCCGGCCTTTGGGTCCCAGTGACTGATAATTGGAACCACAGAGAGATGAGAAAGACTAGCCCTAGTCTGCAAGCATGGAAGTACCCATGCTTGGATCTGTACCCATGATTGGATCCAATCTGAAGTGGGGGAATTTGGATGAGAGACCCTGAGCCAACCCACCCAGCTGGTGGTAGGTGGAGAGAGCGGCTCCCTCCAGATGTTTGGGTCATGCTGCTCAGCACCTGGGCATGGCCCCATTTGGCCTCAGGAGGGTGTTCATAGAGCAGGTTGGCCCCGTTCCTACCCCAGGGCCTGCTGCCCAGAGGACTTTGCAGAAGCGCTGGCTGAGGCTGAGGCTGCCGGCCCAAGGTTGATTGCAGCCTTGGCTGCTTAACAGCTTGTAACTTTGGGAGCTTTGAGATAAATATATATGTATCTATAAATGCTGTAATAATGCCTCCCTACACGAGTAGTGCTTTTATTTTGTGTCTGCACGGTGTCAGGCGCGTGGTAGGCGTTCAACATTTGTTACTACCATTTGTTGAGCACTGGCCAAGTGCTCTTTGCTATTCCTGCTGGTGCTTTCCAACAACTCAAGTTTTATTACTCCCATTTTATAGCTATGGAGGGTCAGAGAGACCAACATATTTGTCAAGGTCCTACAATTAAGAAATGACATCCAGGATGTCTCCAGGGCCCCGTTTCTCTCCATGATGGCCATAGATGAGCACAGTACTTTAGGTAAGGCACTCAGTCAACACAGATGCCTAAGCTCGTCCCTGCCTGTGTCTGCCAGCCCTCATGGGGTCAGCATGCTGTCAGACTTAACCTTTCCCCAACACACACTGCTTTTCACTGAATCATGGAAAAAATGAGCCTAGAAGGAGTGACTCCAAATTTAATTTGGAGACGGAAACCCACACAGACCAGAGAATGACTGTTGAGCTCTGTCCTTTGCCCACAGCATGGGGGAAATGGCACTGGATATGGGTCAGTTTCTTCCTCCACACTGTTCCCTTAGGAACTTAAATCATTTTTATTACCCACATGAACAATCAAACTCACAGGCAAAAACAGGAAGCGGCAGAGCCATCACTGGAGATGAGAAAGTCAGCTGACTTCACAGCCACTGCTTTGAATGATCAACACCAAGGAGGGGTGGTCACAAGCTGCCAAGTCCAGGGGAAACCCGAGTCCCTTACCCCGGCTGTGCCAACAAGGTTAGGCTCCCTTGCCTGGAGCTGACCCAACAGGAATACTAGCCACTGGAGGGCCACTGCACCAGGGCCAGGAGACTGATCCTGGCCCCCGCTACAGATACCATCAAAGGAGCGGGTACGTTCATAGCCAGCAAGGGCCCAAGCCAGAAATAAAGGATCAGAACATTCTTAACATGTTCGCGGATTAAAAGCTATACTTTTATCGTTCCACATTTGAACAACTCTGAAACTGGGATATATTTTAGAATCGAAAATTTTTTTTAAGATTTTATTTACTTATTAGAGCGCAAGCAGGGGGAGCAGCAGACAGAGAGAGAAGCAGGTTCCCCACTGAGAAAGGAGCCCGATGCAGGACTTGATCCCAGGACCCTGGGATTATGACCCAAGCTGAACATGATGCTCAACAGAGTCATCCAAGCGCCTCTAAATTTTTTTCTTATTTAAGTGGTACACCCTCATGGTACAGATTATAATCAGTGGCATCTAGGATTTGATGAACTACAAAGTGGAATTCACACAGAATTAAAAAGTCAATGGGATGTTACAGATAACCTCAAGAGTAGAAGACACCAGGGACAGATCGGGGACAGATGATGCATGAAGGGTGAGGTAAGACGTTACAAGTGAAAGGGGAAAACGCCTGTGAGCCCTTCCTGAGAATCAGTTTGACAATGAAAATTAAAATCTACTATAGTAAACTGAAAAAGGACTAACACACTAGGATGGAACCACTGCCTTAAGCCTTTCACCTGTATAATCTCCTCCTCCCAGCAACTCTATGAAGCAGAGTGCTTCATTGTTACCCCCATTTTATAAATGAGGAAGCGGAGGCCTAGAGCCTTAACTTGCTAAAAGCCAATTCCCGTGTAGTTAAGGGTGAAGTCAAGAGTCAGGATGACAATACAGTTGCTCAGTCTGTGCACAGAGTTCAACCTGGAGCTTCCTGGCAGGCAGAGCAAAGTAGGATCTAACCGTAAATACGTGCTCAGTAAACGCGAATCTCCACATGGATGTTTAAAGGACTGTCTTCATGATTTTACTGTTTTTATTTTTTTTTTTTTTAAAGATTTTTATTTATTTGAGAGGGAGAGAGAGCGAGCACAGGCAGACAGAGAGGCAGGCAGAGGCAGAGGGAGAAGCAGGCTCCCTGCCAAGCAAGGAGCCCGATGTGGGACTCGATCCCAGGACGCTGGGACCATGACCTGAGCTGAAGGCAGCTGCCCAACCAACTGAGCCACCCAGGCGTCCCGATTTTACTGTTTTTAAAGATAAACGCTGAAGACTTTTTGAAGTCAAGCGACATGGAGAAGTACAATAAACTGCTCTTCTCCTCCCAGAAGCAACATTAGGGGATCTCTGGTCCCTTCCTCTGCAAACGAGGAGGAGGAAAAGAGGGAGGGAGAGAGAGGTGGAGTGCCTTGCTGGAACTTTTCCGGGAAAGTGGGTCACTTCGGCCTGTTTTCTTAGCACTAAATAAATACTGAGAGACCATAGACACATCTTCAGACAAGACCAGGGCTGGGTCTGGTAATATGCTTACAAGACCATTGGCTTCAGAGTCAAGAAACACTTGGTTTGAAATCTTTGGTCTACCCTAGCTGTGTGACCTTGAACAAGTCCCTTAACCTCCAGAACCTCCTCTTCCTCACCTGTGAAATTAGACATCATCCTAGTACCTAAACTCCAGGGTTATCAGGATGAAAGGAGATCAAGCCCTAGAACCACGTAGTTTAGGGCCTCACCCAAAGTAGGGAGCTGTTATGATGATGCCTAAGGGAGCCCATCTCCATAGCAACAGGAGCCTTGGGTATTTACCATTATCCCCTTCTCCAAACAATTTTTTAAAAGATTTTATTTATTTATTTATTTATTTGTCAGAGAGAGAGAGAGAAAGATAGCGCGCACACAAGTAGGCAGAAAGGCAGGCAGAGGCGGAGAGAGAAGCAGGCTCACTGCCGAGCAAGGAGCCAGATGCGGGACTGGATCCCAGAACCCTGGGATCATGACCTGAGCTGAAGGCAGTGGCCTAACCAACTGAGCCCCCCAGGCGTCCCTCTCCAAACAATTTTGAGGCAAACCAGAGACTTTTTTTTGGCCTATCAGCCATTGTTTAAGCGTTTCATTTTGTTTCGGAAATAAATGCCAAAAGCCTTAAAAACAGCCACACCCCACTCTGCTCCAGCGCCCCCATCCCCTCACCCCACCCCCGTGAGCAGGCAGATGATGGGGAGGGATGGACAAGGAGGCGGAGAACTGGATGGGATTGAGCACAGCTTCCTGCCCCTAAAACAGGAGCCTGGCAGCCCAGGAAGGAGCCTCCTTCCACTGGAGGGGAAGGCAGAGAGAGCCTGCTGGGGCTGGGGAGGCTGCAGCCCAGGGCGGGCGGAGGTTTTGGTGGAACCAGTAGTGGGGCCACCAGAAAAAAAGGCCCCGGATCCAAGGAGCTTTCCATCTACAAGCTGCTTCTGATTAGACATTGAAAGTTGCTCCCTCTTTTCTCCTATTAAAAATAGCTCCTCAGGAGTGGCTCAGTGGGTTAAGCCTCCGCCTTTGGCTCAGGTCATGGTCTCAGGGTTCTGGGATCGAGCTCCGCATCAGGCTCTCAGCTCAGCAGGGTGCCTGCTTCCCTCTCTCCCTTGGCCTGCCTCTCTGCCTACTTGTGATCTCTCTCTCTCTTTGTCAAATAAATAAATAATCTTAAAAAATAAAATCTCCCAAGGGACAACTGGGTGGCTCAGTCCATTAAGCGTCCGCCTTTGGCTCAAGTCATGATCTCCGGGTCCTGGGATTGAGCTCTGTTTGGGGCTCCCGGCTGGGAGGGGAGTCTGCTTCTCCCTCTTCCTCTAGCCTCCCCCACAAATCATGCTCTCTCTCGCTTTCTCTCTCTCTCTCACTCTGTCTCTCAAATAAATAAAATGTTAAAAAATAAATAAATAAAAATAGCACCCCAAAGAAGGAGGCTTTTGTAATTGCCAAAGATGAGCTAGTGGGTCAAAAGTTAGAGCTTGTATGTGCACTCTGCCTGATTGCTTTCCCTGACATGCAGGCAGCAGCATGGGCAGGTAGAACGATTTCCCCACAGCCTCGCCAGCACCGGGTTATTACCTTACCAAAAAAACGGTTGGGCGCCCAGCTTGTAAAACAGGCAGCTGCTGCTTCTCTGGGGGTTCACAGCCCCAACCCAGTGCATGAATGAAGGAAAAGCTCATGACAGGTGGATGAAATATGAGGGTATGGAGAGGACAGAGGACTCATGCAGGCGTGTGAAGCCAGCCAGAGTTGAGACGTTTTTACATTTACATGGGGAAGATTACTGTCTTTCTGCTGCCCAATATAAAAATGTGTCCTTGAAGGTTGCCTGGGCACCCCCAGTGCCTGGCTTGATGCCAAGCATGTAGACCAGTTCCATGAAACCCTCCTGCTCAACTGACCCATACCACTCACCCGACACCCCCAGAGTGGACCCCAGACCCCGGATCAAGTCAATAAACAGACACACTACAAGCAGATTTAAGCCCAGCTCTGTGGCAGTGGAGATGGCCTGATTTGCTTTTGGAGACAAAGAGTTTCTGTGTCTTTGTCACTGTCTTAAAAGGAGGAGAAAGGGGGTTTGTTACCAAAGCTAGTGGGAAGAGCTGCTAGGCTGCCAAGGGAAGGCTTTGGGAGTCCAATGCTGATGGTGGCACCCCTGGTGGAACGTTTGTGGGTGCTGACAGCCCTAGGGTCGTGGAGGTGTTTGATGGCAAATAAAGAGGTTGTGAGGTGTAGTGGGGGTCGGGGGTGACAGAAGGACCCCAGGGACTGGTGTGCAAAGGCAAAAGCTTTACACTGAGCTGCTTCCTGGCTGGGGTGAGGGACACCCCAGAGAGTGAGGAAGCAGGTGGGAGGGAGGGATCCCTGGAGGCTGACATCTGGAACTGCTCAGCTCCCTACAGCCCGCCCTGCACCTGTCAGTCCCTTGCAACCACGAGCTTTTAAAGAGACTAACAAACACATGAATTAACTTTGTCTCACAAGTCCACTTTTAGAAAGTTACTTCCCGGAGCTGTTCCCACAGCGCACCAAGGGATACATACCTGGAAAGATACAACCAGGAAACTACCTGATTTTCCATAGGAGAGGGCCAGATCTACCCCGGGGTGGGGGGATATCAGGAGGCTTCATAAGAGAGCGATAAAGCTACAGGAAGAGAACAGAGCAAGTTCTAGACTAAGCTAAGCTAAGCTCAACTGGATTTATTTGTTTGCCTGTTTGTTTACTGTTGGAAAAGCTTGGGAGGATTTATATACCAAGATGTTAACAGTGAGATGTGAACTGGGGGGAGAACTAGACTTTGGTTTGGTTTCTATTTTTAGACACTGCGGTATTGCTGGAAAATTCTACAGCAAACATTAAAAAAAAATTTTTTTTAGGGACGCCTGGGTGGCTCAGTTGGTTAAGCGGCTGCCTTCGGCTCAGGTCATGATCCCAGCGTCCTGGGATCGAGTCCCACATCGGGCTCCTTGCTCAGCAGGGAGCCTGCTTCTCCCTCTGCCTCTGCCTGCCTCTCTGCCTGTGCTCGCTCTCTCTCTCTCTCACAAATAAATAAATAAATCTTAAAAAAAATAATTTTTTAAAAAGCTAGAGAGAAGTGGACACTTTCAAACCTATGAACCCGTCATGGCAAAGGCACAGTGCACCTGCCTCCTACTGGTTCTGGTCTCTGGAGTGGGGAGCTTGGGACCTGGAGGTAACTGTCCCCCGCCCTCCCCCCACTTCCCCCGCAGGGTTTCCTGGCAAGTCATTTAGCCCTTCTGAACCTCAGTGTGTCCACCCGAGGCGGGGGTGGGGGGGGGGGACACGGGGTGGGGATATGGAGGGGGTGGATGAGCCCAGCGGCACCGTCAGCAAAATTCAGCATAAGAGAGACCCAGCGGCAGCCATGTCAGACCCAACCTGAAGTGGGGGCTTGGGGGCTGGAGGAAAGAGGAAGGAGAAAGAGAAAGAGAGGAACAGCTAACTTCTTCTGGACTCAGCCCCTCCCCCATATGACTCTTGCTGACCTCCCTCCCGGGCACAGAAGGTCTCTGTTCTCCTCCCGCCCACAGCTTCTTCCTTCCCGGATGTTTCCTCCTCCTCCAGAGAGGCCCCTCCTTTCTGGGTCTCCGCTGCCATCTCCAGTGGCAACCCCCTCCCCCCACCCCGCCTCCAGCCTCCCGCTGAAGAGACCTGGTCTGCACAGGTTGCCACTAGCTTCCTTGAGGTCCAGCAGCGTGCATTTTGGGACCAGGTGGCCAAAGTGTCCTCTTTAGGAGCAAAAAGTGAAAATTCTGGAGAGAGTCTTAAAAAAAAGAAAAAAGCTACAGGCCCAAAATGGTGTCACTTAGGCTAAGTCTCCAAACGGGCTTAGCACAGGAATCTAATTGCAGTTTCAACCTTCCTGAGAAATGCAGTCCTAACCAGTCAGGAATTTTCCTACCAGCAAGGAGTCGCCACAGGAGTGGCCTGATCTCTAAAGGAAGATGAAGTTAGTGGCTGATAACCACTCCCCCCTCCTCCGGCTTCCCTCTTAGGGAAAGAGACCTTGCCTGGAACAATCCTTTTTTTTTTTTTTTTTTTTTTTTTGCTAATAACGTTCTTGCACCACCCTCCTTCCTATAAAAACCTTCCATTCTAGGGGCACCTGGGTGGCTCAGTGGGTTAAAGCCTCTGCCTTTGGCTCAGGTCATGATCTCAGGGTCCTGGGATGGAGCTCAGGGTCCTGGGCTTGAGCTCAGGGTCCTGGGATAGAGCCCTGTATAGGGCTCCCTGTATTGGGCTCCCTGCATCTGGCTCCCTGCTCGGCAGGGAGCCTGCTTCCCCTTCTTTCTCTCTGCCTGCTTATGATCTTTGTCTGTCAAATAAATAAATAAAATCTTTAAAAAAAAAACCAAACCTTCCATTCTGTACAACTGCTCAGAGCTCCCCTCTGCTTGCCAGATGGGGTGCTGCCCAATTCATGAATCAATAAGACCAACTGGATTTTCAAATTTACTCACTAGAATTTTTTTTTTTAAGATTTTATTTATTTGAGAGAGAGAGAGAGAGAGAGAGAGAGAGAGAATGATTGGGGGAGGGGCAGAGGATAAACCTGACTGCTTCCTGAGCAGGGAGCCCCAGGCAGGGCTTGCTCCCACACCCTGGGATCACGACCTCAGCCCATGGCAGAGGCTTAACAGACTGAGCCACTCAGGCATCCCTGAATTTTTTTTTTTTTTTTTTTTTTTTTTAAGAGAAAAGGAAATGCAGTGCTGGGACATCCCAGGGCGGGATCAGAAGCAGACGGAAGATCAGAAGCAGAGGTGGGCTTGGGTAGGTGTGGAAGGCAGAAGGCCACTTTGGGCTGGAATATAAGCCCAGGCCCCAGGCCCAGATGGGCAGAAATGGGGCGGTGGAGGGGGGCTCCGTGACATGTGTGGGGACATCTAGTGGAGCGGTCAAAGAGGTGGCAGGTGGCCGGGTTAGATTCCAGGGAAATCCAACACCAGGATGAGACATTCCAATTGGAGCAGCTGAACTTGGCTATGGGACAGGGAGCCCAGGGGATCTGGGGACCAGCCCAAGCAAGCCCAGCCTCCAGGGTCCTGAGATGACCCACTGTGAACTCACATGGTCCGGCTGCAGAAGTTCACTAGCAACTGGCCGTCAGTCTCCAGACCTGCCTGGCATTTAGTAGGGGCTCTTCAGATATCTGTCCCATGAATGAGCCAGGGAGGAAATGGAGATGCCCTGCCCACTCACCTCCTGCCAGTGGCCGCTCTTGCTAAACACAAACTAGGCCACGGGCCTGACCCAGTTTCGCGGCACCGCGCGCCAAGCCCGGGGAGGAGCCCGAAGCGCGGGGAGCGGGACAGCAGCGTGACTCAGGCGCCCGCCGCCGCCGCCCCGCGCCCGGGATCTGCAGTCGCACCGGATCCGAGGCCGTTTCTGACATTTGCCTGCGCCGTGACTCATCTCCGCGCGGAGAAGAAAGGGGCCTTTGTGGGCTCCCCGCGCGGGGGGCGGCCGGCCGTGTCCTGGGCAGCACTGCCCCCCGGTGGCCGGGAGCGCGGTGGAGAGCGCGGGAGGCGGCCCTGGGGGCCCGCGCCAGACCCCACCCCCGAGTGCCGGCCCGCGTCCTGGGGCCCGAGTCCGTCCGGGGAAAGCCGGAAGAGCACTCTCCATCTCCCCGAGGGCCGGCGGCTTGGCCCGGGGGGGAGCCTCCACAAAGGAGGGAATGGTTTCTCCCGCCCCTGGGAACGGTGAGCTCGGGCACCCCGGATGCCGGCTCCCTGGAGGCCTGCCCCCCGCACCCCCACCTCTGGAAAGAGGGAACGCCTTCTCTGCCTAAAGCCTGGGTTCTGTTCCTCTTCCCGGGGCTGCACAACCACGGGCCTGCCGCATTTTAAAAATAGATGCAAACAGCTACCCTTCCCCTTTCGTGAGTTGGCTATTCCTATCTTTTGTCCGTTTTCTTATTTTTAATTTTTTTCCCCCTCTCGTTGATTTTTAGAAGCGCTTCAAAATGTCAGGTCTCTCCCCTGTGTGGCAAGTATTATTCCAAGCTTAGAAGTTACCTCTTGGTTCTGTTTTTGGTGGGTTCTTTTTTAACACACCTGCTTTACATTTGTATGTGGTCTGACCTTTTGATGTTTTCTTGTATTCTTTGTCCCTTTGCTTTTTGCTTGTAGGACTGTTCCCATCTGAGTACCAGACAGAGATTTCCCTAATTCCCCCCTCCTCGGTTTTCCTCAAACCCCTCCTCCTCCTTCCTCTACTTCTTCATGTTTTTAATCCCCTTTGGAATATTTTTTTATGAAAGGTATGAGGTCGGGGCCCCTGGGTGGCTCTGTCAGTTAAGAGGTTAAGTGTCAGATTTGGCTCAGGTCATGATCCCAGGGTCCCACCCCTGGTCTGCCTCCTTACTTGGTGGGGAGTCTGCTGGTCCCTTTGCTCCTCTCACCCACTTGTGCTTTCTCGCTCTCTCTTCCAAATAAATAAGTAAAATCTTAAAAAAAAAAAAAGTATGAGATAAAGATCTAAACTTTTCTTTTTTCCAGCTAGTTAGCCAATTGCCCCAATGCCATTATAACCTTTCTCTTTTATGAGAATATTCCCTCGCTGATTTGAAATACCACCTCAGTTATAGACTAAATGTTTGGGCCTGTTTCTGGCCAGGACCCTAAGTAAAAAAGTATAGACATGGTCTCAGTCTATACTAAGTGAAAGGGTATAGACTTTCTCTTAAAAAAAAAAAAAGAAAAATTAGGGACTGCTGGGTGGCTCAGCTGGTTAGGTGTCATGATCCCAGGGTCCTGGGATGGAGTCCCACATGGAGCTCCTTACTCAGTGGGGAGCCTGCTTCTCCCTCTGCCTGCTGCTACCCCTGCTTGGGCTTTCTCTCTGACAAATACATAAAATCTTAACAAAACAAAACAAAATAAAATAAAATAATATTTAGACCACTGATCATGATCTTAGGACATATTCACGTTCTTCTTTGAGGTCCAGCTGAAGACATAGTCTTGGGTAAAACATCTGCACATGAAAACTGGATAGGGAATGTTTCATTTATAAAGGCCTGAACAGGGGAGCCTGGGGAGCTCAGTCAGTTAAACATCTGCCTTTGGGTCAGGTCATGATCTCAGGGTCCTGGGATCTAGCCCCCACATCAGGCTCCCTGCTCAGCACAGACCCTGCTTCTCCTTCTCCCTTTGCTGCTTCCCTGCTTGTGTGCTCTCTCTTTCTCTCTCTCTCTCAAATAAATAAATAATTAAATAATCTTTAAAAAATTAAAGAGACCTGAACAATTTAAACTCTTATATTACAAAATGGCAAGCCTACCTCCAGAATGTCTAGGCTCATTTTTATCCCACCAGAAGTGTATGAGAATGCCCTTTTCACTATACTCCTGCCAAATTGGAGTACTTTTTGTGAAAACATGTCCCAGTTTGAAAGACAAAAAATACCACTTCATTGTTCTCTTAATTTGTGGTTGACCCTGGGGATCTCTTTGGCAGGACTGGGCAGGGGAGGTCACTTTCCTGCTTCCTGTGTGGCTCACCTGACACCTGCTTTTGACTTCTCTCTACTCCTTATGGACATTACCGTGAGATCATTTTTTTAATTCAAGTGAAATTCACATAACATACAATTAACCATTTTAAGTGAAAAATTCGTAGGCACTTAGTATCTTCACAATGTGGTGTTCAATTAATAATTGGGTAGTGAGTGATCCGATAAAGCAAGTTTTTTAACCTGTGAATTTTTTAAAAATATTTTATTTATGTATCTGACACAGAGAGGGGGTGGGGGAGAAAGGGCACACAAGCAGAGGGATTGGGAGAGGGAGAAGCAGGCTTCCCGCTGAGCAGGGAGCCTGACACGGGGCTCCATCCCAGGACCCGGGGACATGACCTGAGCTGAAGGCAGTTGCCTAAGGACTGGGCCACCCAGGTGCCCTGACCTGTGAGTTTTTTTTAATATGGAAATTTCATGATGATGCAAAGGCAAATCTCATGTTGACAGACACTTAATGAAATGGATTTTATTGATTTTCAGGAATCAATGTGTATGTCTGGGTAAACATACACAAACACAAACCAAAGAAAGTACCTGCAGTGAGTAGGGAAGAAATGAGCATTTGTTGACCATCCATTTGTTAGACCTAATTCCAGGTAGCGGATGCTGCCGTGCCTGTGTGCCCTGGGCCACCTAGAGTCAACTGCTGACGATGACAGTACATTATGAAGGTGACTTCTGGAATCTCTGCCTCGGGACATTCCTTGGATGCAAAGCCCACACGGCGGGGGGGGAGGAGGGGGCGGCTCAGAAGCGCCAAGGATTTGCCAGTACCGCAGGTGAGACCCTCAACCAAGGAGGCGTGTTCTCACTCCTCTGCTGAATCCCAACATGTGTGTGTTGTATGTCCCTGGAGGGGATGAACCCCAGCGCTCACTTTACTTATTACCATTGTCATCAATGGATCCCCTCCCTTCCTTGTCTTACTTCCCTCCCTCACTGGAGGATTGGATTTCTGACTCCTCCCTTCCTTTCTTGTTGTTTTAATCTTAATGAATTACTTAAAACCTGTGCCTTAGAGACCTCGTTTATAACATACTGATCATAGCACCTGCCGCCGTTAGGACAGAATGAGCTAACGCTCGTGAGTGTTTAGAACAGTATCTGGCCCGGGGCACCTGGGTGGCTCAGTGGGTTAAGCCTCTGCCTTCGGCTCAGGTTGTGATCCCAGGGTCTTGGGATCAAGCCCCGCATCATCGGGCTCTCTGCTCAGCAGGGAGCCTGCTTCCTCCTCTCTCTCTGCCTGCTTCTCTGCCTACTTGTGATCTCTGTCCGTCAAATAAATAAATAAAAATCTTAAAAAAAAAAAAGAACAGTGTCTGGCCCATAGTACGTGCTCAGAAATGTCAATCATGTTTCATAAATAGAAGGGGCACTGGCCGTGGGAAGCAGAACACATCTGGGTCCAGTTTCCTCATCTGTGAACTACAGGTTAAAATGCCCCTTTGAGGGGCACCTGGGTAGCACAGTCGGTCAAGCAAGCGCCTGACTCGGGTTCAGCTCAGGTCGTGATCTCGGGGTCCTGGGATCGAGCCCTGTATCAGGCTTCGTGCTCAGCGCAGAGTCTGTTTGAGATTCTCTCTCATCATCTCATTTGAAGATTCTCTCTTCAATCAGCGGCCGTGACTTCCACCAAGCAAGAGGGGCCAGAATTGGGGTGCACATAAGACCACTTCAGAGTCCTGGGCCATCTTCTCCTTTCTCTGTGGAGAATGGTATGACCTCAGGCAGGCCACGTCCCTTGGGCCTCAGGTTCCGCATCCTTGGAAATAAGTGGCTGGGCTTAGGGGATCACTAAATGTCCTACCGGCTCCAGGGTTCTAAGGAGAGGCCCTGTCCTGGGACGGATACACAAACACCCCAACATTCACTCGCATACGTGCATACATACACACACCAAATACACACCCAGACATATACACACACCACAGGGAGGAAGTAACTGTGCCTATCTGCTCCAGTCACTTGAGTCACCTCCGGGAGCCCCAGGCTCCAGGCTCTGCTGGCCTTGAACCTCACCCCAGAGAAGAATAATGTGTCTGCAAAACATTTCCAGGCATTTTCATGTGTGAAAGCTGTTTTCTTCTTAGGCTTCTCCTCTCCTTTCGTCACTTTGCAGATGTCTGTGGCTGTCTTGCCAAGTCTTGGGATCAAGCCACGTGGCCCATTTGAGGGCTGGTGTGGGGGGGTACATGGGGAGCCTTATAAAACCAGCCTGAACCATACTTTCCAGCACCTACCAGAGTCTAACTGACCCTGAGGAAGAAGTAAACAGCCCCATGACGTTTTATAGAGGTCAGAGAATGTGGCTCCAGCCTCCAGAAGAAGCTAAGGCTGGGTGTCACCACAGAGCAGCTGGGGCCTGAGGAGGATGCCACACGGTGTATGGAATCTCCCAGGAAAGGCCAGGAGGGATGGATGGTGCACATACAGCCCCTCCTGTGGATTCAGGCCTTCCATCCCCTGAGGGCTGGGATCTTCACCCTGTGCCCAGACACCTCAGAAAAGCAAGAAATAGAACTTTCTTTGGTTTCTATAACTGTGCCTCGTTTTTGACTTCCAGTCCCTTTTCCATCAGGTTGGTGGGAAAAAATATATAACCTCTTGCAGGAGTTATGTCGTAGTTCTGAGGTCTTGAGGCAATGCTGTGTGGTAGGAGTGTGGTGTTGTGGTCCTCATTCAACTGTCCCCAAGTCACTTCTGAGGCTATCCTTGCATGGGCCACAGGGACCCCATAGGTCCGATGTTTCTCTGTTTGTCATGGTCACAGTCCCAGCTTAGATGCATCCCTAACCTATTTGCCCTAGGCTTCTGCTGCCCTACCCCACACACACACTTAGAGCTGCCTGGGGCCCACAGATCTCTTGCCCACTCTCATTCTTCTTCATGCCAAGAGACCCTGCTTCTGGTTCTAGAGGTAGGGGGGTGGTCTCCTCTCCCCACTGCTTCTGGCCAAGATGCCTTGAACTCTTGCTTGTGTCCTCTTTTCTCCCTTTATCACCTGCAGAAACCATCTCAGTTCTCCTGAGGGCTTAGGCTCTTCAAAGAGCTTCATTTTTTAAACACTTTTAATTAAAAAAATTTTGGGGGTGTGCCTGGGTGGCTCAGTGGGTTAAGCCTCTGCCTTCGGCTCAGGTCATGATCTCGGGGTCCTGGGATGGAGCCCACATCGGGCTCTCTGCTCAGCAGGGAGCCTGCTTCCTCCTCTCTCTCTCTCTCTCTCTCTGCCTGCCTCTCTGCCTACTTGTGATCTCTGTCAAATAAATAAATAAAATCTTAAAAAAATTTTTTTGCTGTTGATTGAAGTATATTTGACACTTAAAAGAGCTGTAGGTGACTTCTGCTTCCTTCCTCTTCCTCTCCCCCTCTGCTCCAAGCCTCAAAACCGCCTGAATGAGGGAAAGGGAATGGAACGTACAGAGAGAAAAATGAACGTTAACGAATATGCCAAAATAATGCCTAGCCACAAGCACGGGCCCATTTAATCTCAGCACAATCCCTCGACATTATCTTCCTTTAACAGAGGAAACTAAGGCTTAATAATGCCATGTAACTGAGGCCTCTGGGTGGCTCAGTCCGTTAAGTGTCTGACTCTTCATTTCAGCTGGGGTCATGATCTCAGGGTTGTGAGATGGAGCCCTGACTCTGGCTCTGAGCTCCGCGGGGAGTTTGCTTGAGCTTCTCTCTCCCTTTGCCCCTCCCCCGTTCTCTCTCTCTCTCTCTCAAACAAATAAATCTTAAAAAAAAAAAATTACCTCACATGTGCCCTGGGTCACATTTTTTCTCATTATTATCAGAAGAATGCTGTATTCAGGCAGAATATTCCACGAAAAACCTAGAAATGTGTTTCTGCTCCAGTTGTGGGTGCCCCTGGGCACTTCTGTGAGGTTCCAGGCCCAGGAGCACATACAGAAACCTCCCCCGCTCCCCGGTCTGCCTGTGGACCTCCAGGCCTGCTCCACAGCCAAACTCCTCCCCAACCCGAAGAACTTCTTGGTGCCTGGTCTTGTGGATTACTGCTGGCTTCATATCACACACAGCATAGCTCATCCGGTGAGGCTGCCCGGGGGGGGGGGGGGGGGCCCACTCCTGGATGCATGTCAGGGCCAAATCTCTGGCTTCTGGGAGGGTTTGGAGGCCGGCCCACCCCCTGCTGCCCAATCTCTCCCCTGCATCCAACACAATCAGCCAGGCTGCATGGGGCCAATTGCTTTAAATAAATGTTAATCCTGCTCAGAGCTAGATTGGTAGGGCCTGTGGAAAGGGCTAGAAGGAGCAGGGCCACAAGTTCTCCCCAGAGACATTTTTTTTTCTCTTTGGCAATCTTTTCATTGAGACTGCTGCTGTTTCATCCCCTTTTATTCATGGAAGTGATGTTTCAGGAGACGCTACTAGCTTTTGGGCTTCCATGGCTGGTCAGTCCGTCCCTCAGTCACTGGTAAGCGTTAGGTGAGCACCTACTTCGTGCCAGGCACCGCCTTACACGCAGGGACGTGACTGCGAGGAAGATGCTGCTTCTTCATGGGCCTCAGGCCACCAGTCACGGTTCTGTGCTTCGCTGGCCCCAGGACATCACAGTGGACATTTGCTGGCTCTCAGCCACCCAGCCCTCATTTCCCCTAACGACTCTCTGGTTTCCTTTCCCTCTATCTGGCCCCCGAACGAGGCCTGGCTGAGACTAGGAGTCAGGGCAATTGGCCCTCTGCTCTTGGAAGCCACAGGGGTATCTGAAGGTTTTCTCCACTGCAGTTCTGCCTCTTTGGGGAACCTGGGCCCGATCACGCCACCCAAGTCCCTCCAGGGAGCCCCTCCCAAGACCTGGAAACAAGGTCCAGAGAGGCAGCAGAACCGAGCTGTGAAGGACTTTCTCTTCTGCGTCCCCTACTTCTGAGCCTTAGGCTCCAGGCTTCCTGTGGGTTCTGGGCTCCTCCCCAGTCTCTTTCCCTTGCCTTCCTTTCCCTTCCCTTACCCGTCCTTTTGCCAGCCAGAGCCGGCCTGTGCTGCTTGCAGTCAAAGAAGCCCGGCTGACCCCTGAGGCTCCAGGTGTTACTCAGGTGCCTCTAACGGGCTAGAAACGATGGAGCTGAGCCCCTGCTCCGGGCCCGGTGAGGCGGGAACACTAAGATGGAAGACGGGACACAAAGGGTAAGTGCCAACGTGGGAGAAATGTCATGGAAAGGGAACAAGGGAGGGTCATCCAAACAGAGTTCCAGGCTTTGGCCCTCGACCCCCGCCTCAGCCTCACCCTGCCTTCTCCACACGGCAGCCGGAGGGGTCTTTCACAAATCAGATCCAGCCACGGTCAGGCTCAAACCCACGGATGGTGCTCTGTTGCTCACGCAGGATGCAAGTCAAAGCCTTCTATGACCTGCTTCCTCAGCAGAGGACTCCGTCCTCCAGTTCCTGTGCAGCTGGCGGGGGGCACCAGGCCAACCTCTCCCAAGTGGGTCAGGACTGCAGGCGGTGGTGGGTGCATATCCCCCCTCCCTGGCCTACGAGGAGATGCTGCACTTGACCTTCTCCACGTTTGCTTCTCACCTCTGATGAAAATGGCTGCAGCCAGAACAGCCTAGAAGCCACAAGGTGAAGGTGACTCCTGAATGATGGACCCTGAAGAGCAGAGCTGCCTTTTTTTTCTTCTTCTTTCTTTCTTCCTTCCTTCCTTCCTCCTTTCTCTTTCTTTCTTTCTTTCTATAACTAAATGCACAGCAGTGCCTCCAAGGCAGAAGTGAGGGGCTGCACTTTGCTGCCCTCTGATATTCCCTCACCTATTTTTGAGGATCTGGACTTTTCTTTGTCATTCTTAGTCATTAGCATGCTGTCTTCTGGCCTCTCCTCTTCTAAGCGGAAGCTTTTACTTTGCTGTAGGCTGGGAAACCAGATAATCAAGTTTCTTAGAACAATGACTAGGGTAAAAGTGAGCGGGCACTGAAGGGAGGTGGGGAGGTTCTCCTGTGACAGAGCATGTGATTTCGTGCAGAGACTCTGGGGTGTCTATAGCTTCTCAGAGACCTCTTGTGCCCTCTTCTTGTCTTCTAGACATGGGAGGTTGCTGGAAAGTAACCTCAGAATGGGTAAGGTGTGACTGCCTTCTTTCTTCTGAGGAAAAAAAAAAAAGTTCTCCTCACTCCTTACTACCAGAACTGTGGCCCATGGACAATAATAATTAAAATCCAGCATTTTTTTTTCTATAGAAATAGACACATTTTCCTTTAGTTTTTGTAAAAAAGTTGGGACACTATAGTGGGAGAATTAGGAGAGTTTGTCCTGCCACGTACAGATTTATTATTAGCAAAGGTAGACAAAGAGCATGGAACTGAGTGGAAGACCTAGAGGTGGATCACATACTGATGGGAACTTGGGGTGTGACAGAGGTGGTGTTACTACAGATTGGGGGGGGGGTGGAGAAGAGACCAATGGATCACGCTAGCAGAACAGTGAGAAAACAAGCAGATCTCTTCCTGAGACTCTACTCGGATATTTTAATTTTTTTTTGGTTTTAAGATTTTATTATTTTTTTAAAAGATTTTATTTATTTATATTTAAAAAAAATTTTTTTTTATTTGACAGACAGAGATCACAAGTAGGCAGAGAGACAGGCAGAGAGAGAGAGAAGAGGAAGTAGGCTCCCCAATGAGCAGAGAGCCCAATGTGGGACTCGATCCCAGGACCCTGGGATCATGACCTGAGCCGAAGGCAGAGGCTTTAACCCACTGAGCCACCCAGGTGCCCCTTTATTTATTTATTTGACAGAGATCACAAGTAGGCAGAGAAGCAGGCAGAGAGAGAGGAAGGGAAGCAGGCTCCCGATGAGTTGGGATCATGACCTGAGCTGAAGGCAGAGGCTTTAACCCACTGAGCCACCCAGGTGCCCCAAGATTTTATTTGACAGAGAGAGAGAGCACAAACAGGGGAAGCAGGAGAGGGAGAAGCAGGCTCCCCACTGAGCAGGGAGCCCGATGTGGGACTTGATCCCAGGACCTCGGGATCATGACCCGAGCCTAAGGCAGCCGCTCAAACAGAAGAGCCACCCAGGAGACCCAATAAATAAAATCTTTAAAAAAAAAAATTAGTCCTCAACAAGCATAAAAAGATTGAGATCATACCATGCATATTTTCAGACAACAACACTCTGAAACTTGAAGTCAGCCACAAGAAAAAATTTGGAAAGACCACAAATACAGAGATTAAAGAACATCCTACTAAAGAATGAATGGGTTAACCAGGAAATTAAAGAAGAAATTAAAAAGTACATGGAAACAAATGAAAATGAAAACACAACTGTCCAAAACCTTTGGGACGCAGCCAAGTTGGACCTAAGAGGGAAGTATCTAGCAATACAGGCCTGCCTCAAGAAGCAAGAGAAGGCTCAAATACACAACCTTACCTTACATCTAGAGGAACTAAAAAAGGAACAGCAAATACAGCCTAAAGCCAGCAGAAGAAGTGAAATGATAAAGATAAGAGCAGAAATAAACAATATAGAAACAAACAAAAAAATCCAGAACAGATCAAGAAAACTAAGAGCTGATTCTTTGAAAGAATTAATAAAATTGATAAATCACTAGCCAGACTTATCAAAAAGAAAAGAGAAAGGATCTCCATAAGTAAAATCACAAGTGAAAGAGAAGAGATCACAGCCCACACCACAGACGTACAACTAGAAGAGAATATTATGAAAAATCATATGCCAATGAACTGGGTAATCTGGAAGAAATGGAAAAATTCCTAGAAACATACAAACTACCAAATGGTCATAAACAAACAAACAAAAATGCTCAACTGCACTAGGAATCATGAGAATTCAAATACCAATAATGAGACCTCATTTCAGGCTGATCAGATTGGCCAGAGTTAAAAAGCCTAATCACACCGTGTTGATGAAGACAGGGGAAAAGGAGAACTCATACATTTCTGGTGCAGATATAAATTGGTGGAAGCCTACAGTTCCTTATCTGCAATTCCCAAATTCAAAAAACTCTGAAAACTGCAAGTTTTTTTCACCCTTAAGTTTGTTTGCCTTAAATGCAGTTCAGGACAAAACCTGATCTAGAATTGGAAGCAGGGTCTCAAAGAGATATTTGTATCCCCATGTACACAACAGCATTATTCACAATAGCTAAAACATGGAAACAACCCAAGTGTCCACAGATGAATGGATAAGCAAAATGTGGTCTATACACACACAATAGAATATTATTCAGCTTTTAAAAAGGAAATTCTGGAGGCACCTGGGTGGCTCAGTCGGTTAAGCATCTGCCTTCGGCTCAGGTCATGATCTCCAGGTCCTAGGATTGAGCCCCGTGTCTGGCTTCCTGCTCAGTGGGGAGTCCACTTCCCCCTCTCCCTCTATGCTCTCTCTCCCTCTTTCACACTCTCTCTCAAATAAACAGTCTTTAAAAATTTTTTTTAAAATAATAAAAAAAAGGAATTCTGACATGTGCTACAACATGAATGTAACTTGAGTATACGGTACTAAGTGAAATAAGCCAATCACAAAGAGGCAAATACTGTATAATTCCATTTATATGAAGTACTTAGGGTGACCAAAATCATAAAGACAAAACAGTGTTTTCCGGGGGCCAGGAGGAGGGCAGGATGGGGAGCTATGGTTCAATAGTTACAGAATTTCAGTTTCATAAGACGAAAAGCATTCTGTGGGTGGATGATGGCGATGGTGGCACAATAATGTGATTGATTGTATTTCATACTATGAACCATACCGTGCACTTAAAAATGATTAAGATGGCAAATTTTGTTATGTGTATTTTACCACAATAAAAAAGAAAAAAACTGAGTTGTTTTGAGCTATTTATAGTCTTTTTTAAAAAGGTTTTATTTGTTTATTTTAGAGAGAGAGAGAGAGAGCGCGCACGCGCGCGCGTGCAAGTGTGATTCGGGGGAAGGGGCAGAGGGAAAGAGAGAGAATCCCAAGCAGATGCCACACTGAGAGGGAAAGCCAATGGGAGGTTCAACCCCAGGACCCCAGGATCATGACCTGAACTGAAATCAAGAGTCAGATGCTCAACCGACTGAGCCACCTGAGCATCCCAAGTTGTTTATAGTCTTAGTCCTATTTAATGTGATTGTTCATATATTTTGCTGAAGAAATAGTATTGTTTGATTATGGGTGCCCCACTGGGAGTTTTAGGTACTATGTGGCATATCCACCACATTACGTTTAGATATTTTTATATTTTAAAGATTTTTATTTATTTATTTGACAGAGATCACAAGTAGGCAGAGAGGTAGGCAGAGAGAGGGGGGAAGCAGGTTCTCTGCTGAGCAGAGAGCCCAATGCCGGGCTCGATCCCAGGACCCTGAGATCATGACCCGAGCCGAAGGCAGAGGCTAACCCCACTGGGCCACCCAGGCACCCCTAAATATTTTTATATTTTAGACATTTTTAAATTTAAAATTGATTTTTCTTTCCTTTTTGTATAATTCTAAGAATTTTATTTTTTTTTTTAAGTTTTCATTTATTTATTTATCAGAGAGAGAGAGGGCACGAGCCTGGAATGGCAGGCAGAGGAAGAAGCAGGCTCCCTGCTAAGCAAGGAGCCCAATGGGGGACTCAATCCCAGCGCCTTGGGATCACGACCTGAGCCAAAGGCAGACGCTTAACCGACTGAGCCACCCAGGCATCCCTAGTTCTAAGAATTTTAACACATGTATAGATTTGTGTAACTGCCATCACAATCAGGATACAGAACAATCCCAAATAACCCTCATTTCTCCCCTTTATAATTACACCCTCCCTTCAAACACTCCTACGCCTGGCAGCCATTGATCTGTTTTCTATCCATTCTAGTTCTGTCTTTTCAAGAAGAAATAGAATCATTTAGCATATTACATTTTTAAGATCAGAACCATTCTAAAATTGGAAACAATATGGTCCCAAATGTTTCAGAGGAACTTTTGAGAGCTGATGATAAGCAACTATTTGCCTAGAAACCTCCTCACAGGTTTGCATGAGGGACTTGTTCAAGAATCTTCCTCACAGTGCTAAACATAATAACAAAAGGGGAAACAGCAAACAGTCTATCGGTAAGAGAATGGATAAATAAACTGAGGGTTATTTATAAAATTTAAACCTATATAATAGCATTTTAAAAGAAGGGATCAGAATATATCAACATGGTTGAATTTCAGAAACGTGAGTGAAAAAGCAAGTTTCAAAGGCATTTGCACAGTATCTTACTATTTATAAACACATATTGCTAATATATGTATTACATACATTAATTTTGTGTATTTATGTATACATGTACTATTAATATAATATTGTACATTTTGACATATTGCCATGCAGTAAAAGCATATATGGGTAGACAAGAAGGATCTACAATAACCTGAGTGTAGTGGTTATTTAAATTGGGGAAGAGGGCTTTAGATGTATCAGAGTTTTTTCTGTTTGTATTTTTTAAAGAAATATGGAAACTGCAAAGAAAAAAAGAAAGGAGCAAATATGGCATGGCATTAATATTCATTAAATCTGTGTAGACAAGTACATGGGTGTCTCTCATAGTATTTTTGGTACCTTTTTATTGAACATATTTCATCTTTTTAAAAAAATATTTTATTTATTTGACAGAGATCACAAGTAGGCAGAGAGGCAGGTAGAGAAAGAGGAGGAAACAGGCTCCCTGCCGAGCAGAGAGCCCGGCTTGGGGCTCCATCCCAGGACCCCGGGATCATGACCTGAGCTGAAGGCAGAGGCTTCAACCCACTAGGCCACCCAGGCACCCCAACATATTTCATCTTTAACTTCAATTAAAATTGATTAAAGAAAAACAAAGAGTGGAAGGTTTAGAGCCAGGCAAATCTTACCCCCTTGCCCCTTCCCTACTTTATAGATGGAAAATAGAGGCCCAGGGAGAGCAAGCCTTGGTCCACGGTCCCAGATGAATTCAGAGCTGGGAAAATAATTCTGGTCTCCAGACTTGTGCAGTTTCACCATGACATTTGCTGAAGAATGTGTTCAGTATCTCTGGCCTCCCGCTCATGCTCGAAACTCAGGTCCAGACTTCGAAAACATTGCTGAGCTGTTCACCAGGCTGTACCAGATCAGTGGGCAGAGCCTCTTAGGACCACCTCCTACTTGACTGCAAAAGACCCAGGTTACTGCTGGGGCCCCTTTATGCCCTGGGGACATCGTCCATCTGCTCGTACATCTATGAATTCATCCATCCACCCACTTAGATATCCACTCATCCTTTCTTTGACTCTCATCCCCTGCCGCCCATGGGCCAAAAGCAGCTCACAGTCCATTAGAACAATAAATGTGTGAATTAAAAGAAACAAACAAATACCCAAACCTCCATAATATGGCCAATATTTTCCTGGAAGTAGGAGTAAGAACTCCCATGCCCCCACTTCCCTGCTCCAACTCTGGCAATGCTTCTGTCTCTATGTTTGATCTAGCTGTGATCTCCATATCCACTTATGCATCTGTCTATTTACATAGGCCTGTATGTAATTTACTACTTGAGGTACCTCATGTAAGTGGAAATGTATCATATTTGTCCTTTGGTGACAGATTTATTTCACTTAGCACAGTGTTTTCAAGGTTCATCCATGTTGGAGCCCATGTCAGAATTTCCTTCCTTTTTTTTTTTTTTTTTTTAAGATTTTATTTATTTATTTATTTGAGAGACAGATTACAAGCAGGCAGAGAAGCAGGCAGAGAGAGAGGAAAGGGAAGCAGTCCCTGCCAAGCAGAAAGCCCGATGCGGGGCTTGATCCCAGAACCCTGAGATCATGACCTGAGCCGAAGGCAGCGGCTTTAACCCACTGAGCCACCCAGGCACCCCAGAATTTCCTTCTTTTTTAAGGCTGAATAATATTCTGGTGTATGGATATTCCCACATTTTGTTATCCATTCGTCTTGTGATGGATACTGAGAACATTTGCCTCCACATTTTGGCTATTGCGAAAAATGGTGCTATGAACATGGGCGTGCAAGGATCTCTTTGAGTTTCTGCTTTCAGTTCTTTCTGGAATATTGCTAGATCATGTGGTAATTCTATTTTTAATTTTTTGAGGAACCCCCATACTGTTTTTGAAGGCAGCTATGCCATTTTACATTCCCACCAATGGTGCACAAGGGCTCTGATTTCTCCACATCCTTACCGACACTTGTTATTTTTGTTCTTTTTAATATTTATTTATTTAAGCAATCTCTACACCCAATGTGAGGCTGAGATCAAGAGTTGTCCACTCCTCCGATCAAATCAGCCGGGTGCCCCAGGTTCTGTTTTTTTTTTTTTTGACAGTAGCCATCCTAATGGGTGAGGGGGTATCTCATTGTGGTTTTGATTTGTATTTCCTTAGTGATTCATGACAGTAAGCATATTTTTATGTGCTTACTGGCCATTCATAGATCTTCTTTTGAGAAATGCCTATTCAAGTTCTTTGCTCATTTTTAAATCATGCTGTGTGTGGTTTTTGTTGCTGAGTTGTAGGAGTTCTTTACATATTCTGGATATTAATCTCTTATCAGATATATGATTTCAAAATATCTACTCCTACTATGTGCGTTGCTTTTTCTGTTGATTGTACCCTTTGATGCACACCACGAAGATTTTAAAGGGTGGTGGAAGTTAGCCTGTTAGGGCAGCAGTGGAGTAAGGAGGTGTTCCAGGCACAGGAAACAGCCTGTGCAAACACACAGGGGAAAAAAAATGTAAGCAAAATCTAAGTAGTCGAGTCTTTTTTTTTCTGGTGTTTTTTTTTTTTAAATTTTATCTATTTATTTGACAGACAGAGATCACAAGTAGGCAGAGGCAGGCAGAGAGAGAGGAGGAAGCAGCTCTCCTGCAAGCAGAGAGCCTGATGCGGGGTTAGATCCCAGGACCCTGAGATCATGACCTGAGCCGAAGGCAGAGGCTTTAACCCACTGAGCCACCTGCGTGAAGCGGGTAGGAAGTGGGGAGAGGTGAGGATGGAGCAACCCCATCACAGTAGGCCAGCTAAGTAGCTGGGCCACCGAGGGGTCGGGCTAGAGGCGCTGGAAAGGCGGCACAGGACGTTCTTAAAATTGGGGTACCCCGCCATGTCCTCCCGCCAGGCCCCGCCCCGCCCCTCTGCGCCTGCGCCTGCGCCGGCTACGCGCCTCCGCGTGGCCAGGGTCGCCAAGGGGCAGCGTTTCAGCGGCTGGGCTCACATTCCTTTCACTTCCCGCCATTGTCCCGGGTTCCTGTGGCCGCTTCTCCGCACTCGCCCCGGCCGCCCCTTCGGCCCCGAAGAGTGGTGACTCATATCCGTTCTCCGCTGTGACATAAGCCTGCGCGCAGCGTGGCCCGCCCTCTCCGGCCTGCTCGGGGCTCGGGCGCCGCGCGGTCCTTCTCGGCCTGCAGGGGGTGCCAGAGCCCGCAGTGCCTTCCCCGGCGTCTGGGAGCGGGGTTTCCCCGGGCGCCCGCCGCCGCCGCCTTGACCCTGTAGCCAACGACAGCCTGGCCGTTGTAGTCTGTGCGCGGAGGGAGGGGCCAGGGAGAGCCTCTGACCCTGATCTTCCCCACCACCCGACCGGCTAGAGCCAGACACTGACGGTCACGGGTTGGTAAACTGAGACCTGGGACAGGGGTGTGCCTTGAGCAAGGTGGTGCAGCTGGCCATCTCCGCCCCCCACCCCCGCCAGGCTCCTGGGTTTCCCGCAGACCCGCGGGTGTTACTTTTATCCTCCTCGACGTCCTCACGCCATGTACTGGTGTTTCCAGTACAAAGTTAGGAGTCTGCCCCAGATTCTGATTATTTGTGGGCCCTGAAACATGGCAACTTGGGTTCCCCCTGGGAAGCAAGTGGAGTCTGCTGTTTTGGGTGGAGCTCCCATTCCCTGCGCTGAGTGACCCAGTCACCAACTGCCGCCCACCGTGACCTGTGCTCCCCAGCTCCTCTGCACACTGACCCATCCGCTCCCTTCTGGTTTCCCTCCAGGTACCACAAAGGCAGGGAACCTCACTCCAGACCAGGCATTTCAGGTTATTTCACAAGACCCAGAGCCACCCAAGGACGCCTTCCTTTAGGAAACACAGAAGGAGCCTTGCGAAGGCCACACTGTGAGCTGGGGCTCACACCACATCCATCCTACCTCACACCTGTCCACGACCTGCTGGGCCCAGTATCTGACACAGTGAAAGGGCCCGGTAAGTGGTGGTTATTGCTATTACCTCTCGTGCCTCAGTTTCCTCACCAGTGTTCTGGTGGAATTAAATGAGCTCATACATGGAAGGTGCTTGTAGCAGTGCCTCGGGCCTTATAAGCACCTACAACCTTCCAGAACGTGGGCTCCAGGAAGCAGGGACACCTCCATTGTCTTTTTTTGTGCACTGCTGTATCTCTAGCACCTAGAGCATTATTTGGTACAAAGTAGGAGCCCAGTAAACAATTGTCAAATGAATGATTCTTAGCTATTATTATTGTCTGGGCTGATTTTACTTTAGGATTTAGACCTGCTAAGGCAGATCTGTTTATTTGACATAGAGAGATCACAAGTAGGCAGAGAAAAACCGAGAAGCAGGCTCCCTGCCTAGCAGAGAGCCTGACGCGGGACTCAATCCCAGGACCCTGGGATCATGACCTGAGCCGAAGGCAGAGGCCTTAACCCATTGAACCACCCAGGCGCCCCTGAAGGAAGATTCTTGAGGATCTATTTGCACAAGGGATAGAAGGCTCCTTGGGAAGAAGTCATCCTAAGGAAAGAAAGTTGAAGAGGATAAAAGAGGTTCGAGGATAGGGAGAGAAGAAGAAGGTGACTCAGGGGAGAGAATCCTTGGTGCTCACACCTGAGTCCCAGGAGTACTGCATAAAGGAGGGGACAGTTTCGTGAACGTGCCAGAAGGAACATCAGCACTGTTTGTCCATGGTGGCTTCTTTTTTTTTTTTTTAAAGGTTTTATTTATTTGTTAGAGAGAGAGCGCGAGAGCGAGCGAGCACAGGCAGACAGAGAGGCAGGCGAAGGCAGAGAGAGGAGCAGGCTCCCTGCCGAGGAAGGAGCCCGATGTGGGACTCGATCCCAGGACGCTGGGATCATGATCTGAGCCGAAGGCAGCCGCTTAACCAACTGAGCCACCCAGGCGTCCCTCCATGGTGGCTTCTTGACAGTTTGGCTTCATACCTCCTGTGGACACTGAGGATTTGTTTTTTTTTAAGTCAACATTTTTAATGTGGGTGGTTTAATTCTGGGAAACATACTTCCTAGGGCAGAGCACCATTCCCAGGAATGTCTGCAGGAACTGTTGTGGGCAGAGCCAGAGAAAGCTAATTATTGTTATATGTGGCCATATTTCTGTCAATAGATTGATAGGATTTGGAGGGCTTGGGCCAGCATAGCTCGGAAGGGTAGCCCTGTCAGGGCTGCCTTGGTGGAGAGTGGACTTGCTGTCTTTGGAAGTGTTTAACAGGGGTTGAACTACCTCTCTGGGGGATATCATAATGGGATATCTGGGGGATAACATAATGGGATCCACTGTCTGATGAGAGCATGGGCTGGTTGGACTTCAAGGTTGCTGCTTTGAAGCAGAAATAGTGAAGCAGAGGGGATGCCTGACTGGCTCAGTTGGTAGAGCATGCAACTTTTGATCTCAGGGGTGTGAGTTCAAGCCCCATGCTGGCCATGGAGCATACTTAAAAAGAAGAGGAAGGGAAAAAAAGGAAGGAAGGAAGGGGAAAGGATGAAAGGAAGGGGAGAGAAAGGAGAGAAGGAAGGAAGGGGAAAGAAAGGAAGGAAAGAAGGAAGAGAGGGAGGGAAGGAAGGAAGGAAAAGAAATAGTGAAGCAGGAGGCATCTCTGAGACCACTCAGTCCTGGTTCTGTCACCACGATGCCTTGGGAATAGAAGTTCATGGGGAATGGAGTTTGCCATGAATTATTCCTGGCTGGTCTACACTTCTTCCTGAGGGACAGGATCGCCCTAACCTAACCTTGCCCTTCCACCTCGTTTGTGGCCTGGCTGCCCTTGATGAGATGGTAAACTGTAGTGGAGGGAGCCTCGAAGAGTCTGGAGTTCCCAGATCTGGGTTCAAATCCCACCTCCACCAAATTCTTCAACAAATCCTTTTACTTCTCTGGGACTCAGTTTCTTCAGCTATAAACTGAGAATGAAAATATTTACTACTCAGAGTTGTTGCAAATTTGTTCACAATGCCTAGCATGTATTAAAAGCTTAAAGAACATCCATTCTCTTCATCTTGCTTCAGCTCAGGGGCCAGGCTTTTCCCTCTTGGAGAGAGATGACATCATTCTTGAAAAGAATGTTGAATGTTGAAAGGGTCAAGTGGGATCTTGGGCAACTCCCTTAACTTCCCCAGTCCTAGTCAATTCTCTTTTAAAATGAGGAAAGTGGGAAGGGGATTCTCCAACTCCAGCTGGCAAGTCCTGTATCCTTTTCTAGATGTGGAAGAACATTGCAAACCATGAATGCTGAAGGTCACAACTTAGCTTTTGCTCTCCAGACTAGTTAAGTGTTTCCACCCCTGAGCCCCACCTTGATTGCTAGCACGCCAGCAGTGGTGGGAGGTGGTGGGCTCTGGCCTCTCCCCCGATTAGAACCCCTGCCCCCTCTTTCCCCCATTGGCAAATTGCCTTGTTTTGTGGCATTTAGAAGTCTCGGAGTCATAGTTTTCTAACCTCAGAAGGAGGACAATGACCCTGGCTTTGCAGGGTTTCAGGGAGACTTGAACACTGAGCACAATATAAATGTTTACTAAGTCACTAGAAATATAGATGGATTAAAACAGACCTATGTAAATAGGCAGATGCATAAACAGATAGAGATCGCAGCTAGATCAAGCCTTCCCTTCCTAAACCTCCCACTCTTCTGAAAAACTTCTCTGCCAAACTCTACCCCTCCCAGTTCTGGCCCATACGTCTTCTGAGCACACCAATGAATTCAAGGCTTGGGGACTCTGAAGGATGGTTCTTCTTCACAAAGAAGTGGAAGGTACTGAAAACCACCCATCCAACTGTCATCATTGGAGACCCCTCCTTTGTGGTAGGATCACTTAAGACATTTACATGCAAAAACTCCTATTTTGTGTTCTCCTAACAGCCCGGAAGGGGTGGTTGGAGTAAATATCAGTCACTTAATTTCATGAAAATGAATTGGAGGGACATGGAAAGAGTTGGGGTTTCCCCTTCCAAGCCCCAGTTAACCAGCCTGGAGCCACGAGGTCCCATCATAATCTCACCACTGCTTAATGAATGGCCCCTAAGTGCCAAGGACTCACCCAGCTTATCCAGTGTCAGTGGTACCCTTAGATCAGTGTGACACTTAGATCACATGACAGCCGAGGGAACGGAAGTCAGTTGTTGAAGTGCCTCAAGATCATGGAGCCAATAAACTGCTGACTGGGGATTCCAGACCCAGGTCTGGAAAGCCATTAGCAGTGGACTCTGATGTCCGGCAGTCTGCACCGGGGAAGTGAGACCTGGCGTTTCTCCTGGGCAGGGTTCAGGCCACATACCATGATGAGACTGGCAGCAAGGGCCACCTGGACCCCCGTGCCCATCTTTCCCAAACCTGATCGTGCCTGAGGTATGCCTCTGTACCCTCTGAGGCTCGAAGACTCATATCAGAGGAGCAGAACCACTTCCTCTAAAGGGATTTGTTGGGGCCTCAGATAGTACATAGTTAATTGTGCAAACAGTCTCTGTAAAACCGTCATCTTCATGTCAGTACAGGGCAGGCCTCTGGGAAGGGCAGATGGATATAAGGTGGGGGAGAGTGAGGGCAAGCTGGAACCCATGAGAGTGGCCTGTGACCCACACTTGTTCTTGACTCTGACCTTGAGGGTGCGCTGCCGTTCTTTATGGAGGTACTGGGCACACAGTGCCCTCCCCCCTGCCAGCCAGAGTCTGAGAAGCTGCAGGAGGATTTCAAGAAGTCAGAGCAGTGGCAGGCTGGGCAGCTGTCCCGTCCTTCAGGGTCAGTCAGCAAATAAGAGATACTATGTAAGCTATAGAAGGACCTGCCCGGCCTTCCTGGGCATTAAAAATAACAAAAAAGAAAAGTGTATTAGTCATTTACTGCTATGTAACAAATCACTCCCAAACCTAGCAGGTTAAAACAGCATAAATGTATTATGTCACACAGTTTCTATAGGTTGGGAATGTGGCAGTGAGTCTGCTGGGTGATGCTGGCTTGGACTCAGGAGGTTACAGTCAAGGTGTCAGCCAGGCCTGTAGTCAGCTGGAGGCTTGACCAGGGCTGGAGGACCGACTTCCACCATGGGTCGCTCTCCAAGAGGTCCCCTGGAGCCCTCATCTTGCCACGTGGACCTCTTCATGAGTGACTTCATGATGTGTCAGCATATGGCTCCCAGGGCAGGTGACCCAAGAGAAAGCAAGCAGAAGCCATGATCATCATGAACTACCATTTCTGCAGTCTCTTACTTAGTGTCGCTCAGCTCCATCCTGTGTGAAAGAGGCCGTTTTAAGAGTGTGAACACCAGAAGTGGGGGGTGTTGGGTTCTTTCAGAAGCTGGCTACCATGAGGGGTGCCACTGTGCCACTGGAATCAAGAGAGCCCAGGGAGCTTTACCAGGGTACCTTGCCTTCCCAACTAGTTGGAGAGCTCTTCAAGTTCATGGACAGCCATTCCACCTCCTGACTGTTCCCCAGAGTCCCAGCAACACACTGCCTCAACATCCCCACTTGGAAACCCAAGTGGCATCCCCCAACTTCTGGATTTCCCCAGACCTTCTCCTAGTGTGCTTTTTCCCATCTCAGAAGTGGCAATTCCATCCTTCCGGTAATCAGTCCAGAACTCGGATATCATCATTCCTCTTCCCTTTGTCTCATTTGCCATGTCGCATCCACCAGCAAATCCTGCTGGCTCTACTTTCAAACAGATGTGGGGTCCTCCTACTTCTCAACCTCTGCTGCCCCTAGGCTGTGCCCCATTCTCTCCTGCCAGATCACTGTGATTGCCTCCCTACCAGTTGCCCTGCTCCTGCCCCCTAGAGTCTGTCTTCCTACATGGCAGCCAGAGGGACCCTGTTGAAAGCAGGTAAGGTTGGGATGCCTGGGTGGCTCAGTAAGTTAGGCATCTGCCTTCAACTCAGGTCACAGGTCATGATCTTGGGGTCGTGGGATCAAGTCCTGCTCAGCAGGGAGCCTACTTCTCCCTGCCTCTCCCCCAGCTTGTGCACTCTCTCTTTCTGATAAATAAATAAAATTTTTAAAAAAATCTTCAAAAATTTCTCCAGAAAAAAAGCAGGTAATTTCATGTCACTCATTTGCTCAGACACCTGCAATAGCTCCCACTGACTCAGTATAAAAGCCAGTCTCCAGAGTGGCCTGTAAGACCCATCTGACCTCCAGCTTCCCCACCTTCAGGCCTTGCCGACCTCACCTGTCCTCATGGCCCCTCCACCCCCCTGCTCCAGCCACACTGGTCTCTGCCACATGTCAGATACCCTCTACCTTAGCATCTTTGCTGTCCCCTTCATCTTGGACACTTCCCTCAGAAGCAGCCAGGTCTCACTTCTTCAGGTGTCACCTTCTCAATGGGGTCTTGCCTCACCTCCCCTATTTAACCCAGCAACTGTCACGCTGCCTATGTGACCCAACTGTCTTGCCTGATTTATGTTCTTCCACTCTACTCCACATGTCCCCACCTATTACCTGACTTAGTTTTTATCTCTTCACTGTCTGTATCCCCCTTTGGAATGTCAGCGGGATGAGGACTGAGACTCTCATCTGTTTTGTATACTGTTGTGTCCAGAGAGCCTAGAGCAGTAGCTGGCAGGTGCTCAGAAAGTACCTGAATAAATAGTGGATTCTCAAGAACAATTTTTTTTAATTTATTTTTTTTTAAAGATTTTATTTTATTCATTTTAACAGACAGAGATCACAAGTAGTCAGAGAGGCAGGCAGAGAGAGAGAGAGAGAGGAAGAGAAGCAGGCTTCCCGCTGAGCAGAGAGCCCGATGCGGGGCTCGATCCCAGGACCCTGGGATCATGACCTGAGCTGAAGGCAGAGGCCTTAACCCACTGAGCCACCCAGGCGCCCCTCAAGAACAATTTTTTTTTTTTTAAAGATTTATTTATTTATTTGACAGACAGAGATCACAAGTAGTCAGAGAGGCAGGCAGAGAGAGAGGAGGAAGCAGGCCCCATGCAGAGCAAAGAGCCCAATGTGGGGCTCGATCCCAGGACCCTGGGATCATGACCTGAGCCGAAGGCAGAGGCTTTAACCCACTGAGCCACCCAGGCGCCCCAAGAACAATTTTTTAAAGTAGGCTTCACACCCAGCATGGAGCCCAATGCAGGGCTTGAACTCATGACCCTGAGATCAAAACCTGAGCTGAAGTCAAGAGTCAGTTGCTGATTGAGCCACCAGGGTACCCCAACAACAATTTTTTTAAAAGATTTTATTTATTTATTTGCCAGAGAGAGAGAGAGAGAGAGAGCACAGGCAGACAGAGTGGCAGGCAGAGGCAGAGGGAGAAGCAGGCTCCCTGCCAAGCAAGGAGCCCAATGTGGGACTCGATCCCAAGACGCTGGGATCATGACCTGAGCCGAAGGCAGCTGCTTAACCAACTGAGCCACCCAGGTGTCCCCCAACAACAATTTTTGAAAGAATAAATGGAGCATGAATAATGGCTAATAGACTGCTTACCAGCTGTGTGGCATTAAATGAGTCACCTCCCCTCTCTGAATCTAGGACCAGATCCGGGCTCATCCTCAAGCATATGGTTGTCTTAGAGCATTCTCCAGTTGCTCAGAGGTCCAGCTACAGTGGCTCTGACACTTGCCATGGTGAGACCTTGGGCAAATCACTTAGCTTCCCTGCCCCTTGGTTTTCCCCTCAGTAAAAAAAGAAAAATAAATATCCTAAGATACTGTTATGTGAATGCCCTGAGCGTAAGGACCAGCCCAATACTTGGCACATAGTAGGTCTTCCCAGAGAAAGTTCCACATCTTGCACACTCTAAAAGTCTTCTTATCCTGGTCATGGGACATCTGTGCCTCCAGGGCTCTTGGCCTCTGGGATTTTCCAGAACCCAGATCAAGATCTCTTAGGATGGCCAGTATTTTTCCACTGTGAAAAACCAATCTCTCCGGGTTCTACCCCTGAGAGTCACAGAAAGCTGTGAAAAGGCTCACGGGGCAGCCCTGTCCATTGAGAGATCCTGTCAGGAAAGGAAGGAACTCAGAGGACACTTCACCTCATGTGACCACAGATCTTGAGCAATGTCCTCATCACCCACACACTAAATTACAGAAATCACTCATTGTATCTGGAGACACCTCAGAGGGAAGTTTTTCCAGAGGCTGCAGACTGGCAGCCAAGTGCTGGATGGGACTCAGGGGCCAGATTGTTCTCTTGGGCCCACACCACGTTTTGAGCACAGTAAAATCTGAATATCTGTGGGCAGGTCAGGAGAGTCAATGTCTGCAGACCCTACTGCTCCCTATTGCCTCACACCCAGCCAGATTTGCATATTTGCTTTGTTTGCCTGGACCCCTGAGCAGGCCATCTGTGCATTTCACAGGCTAGATTGCAAGACGCTGACTCCTTGGAAAGTCGTCTGAGCTTGGATTCCTATCTAGCCAGCAGTTAAGAGCACAGTAGTCCCTATCATCCAAAAGCATGGAGTCATCTCCAGGCCCCTGCCTTTTGATTCTTAACCTGTCCCCCTCCCCATTTTTTCATATTCACCTCCTAATCCTATCTACTTAGTTCTAAGAGGAGGGGAGCCAGGCTGGCTGTGCTCTTGGCCAGGACATCCGGCCTCTGTAATCTGCCTCATTGGCACCTGCTAAAGGTCCCGGTCCTGCATCACCTCCACTGAGAGTTCCCTGTTCTGATCCTCAAACAGCCTAATCTGGCCACAGTCTCTGGATGGACACCTGTCAGTTCCCTCTAGGTTGCACTGATTTATTTTTGGATCTGCTTCCCTTGAGGTTAGGGATTGTAATTTATTTAGCTTTGTGTACTTAGGGCTCAGCTCAGCTGATGTGGATACTCAATAAATGGGTCCTGAAATTGTAATAGAAGAAAGAATAAATGAGGGAAGGAGGGAAGGTGGGAGAGAAAGTAGGAATTTGCTCTTCGCCTCCCACATTTGCTCGGCAGGGTTCTGGCCCCAGCCCTGTCTGCTGGGATGTGTCCATCACACATAGGAGAACCCTGGGGGCGTCTGGCTGGCTCACTCAGAAGAGCACGTGACTCTTGATTTCAGCCTCGTGAGTTCAAGCCCCTCGTTGGACGTAGAGCTTACTTTGGAAAAAAGGAAAAATACTTACTAAAAAAAATTTAGTAAGTATCTAAAAAAAGAGGAACCCTGGGGCCAGGCTGACTATATGTGACAGTCACCCCACCCCATCCCTGACCACCCAGCTTCTGCTCCTTCTGGGTTTTGTTGTTGTTGCTGGTGTTGTTTTTATGATCTAACATATATGCCAAAAAAAGACAATCATTTGGGTGAATTTTCAAATTGAACACACCCACGTAAGCAGCACCCAGATCAAGAAAGAAAACATAAATGACCCCACTTCTAGTCACTACTCTCCCCAGGGTTGGCCATTATTCTGGCTCTTGTCACCATGAATTTCCCTACCTTTTAACTAACACAAATATGACAATATAACATATGCTCTTTGACTCTGATTTCTTTTATTTAATACTGTGTTTATGAGATTTATTCAAGTTGTAGTTTATTCGTCCTCATTGCTATATAAAGTTTCATGATATAATATGCCACAATTGATTTATTCATTTCACTGGTGATGGACGTGTGGGTTGTTTGCCGGTTTGGGTTATTCAGACTAGTGCTTTCTTTCTTTTTTAAAGATTTTTTTAAATTTATATTTATTTGTTAGAGAGAGAGAGAGCGAGCACAGGCAGACAGAGAGGCAGGCAGAGGCAGAGGGAGAAGCAGGCTCCCCGCCGAGCAAGGAGCCGGATGTGGGACTTGATCCCAGGACGCTGGGATCACGACCCGAGCTGAAGGCAGCTGCTTAACCAACTGAGCCACCCAGGCATCGCCAGGGTAGTGCTTTCTTTGAGGGGCAGAAAGAGAGAGAGAATCTTAAACAGGCCTCACACCCAGTGTGGAGCCCAACATGGGGCTTGATCTCACAACCCCAAGATCATGACCTGAGCCAAACACCAAGAGCTGGCCACTTGACCGCCTGAGCCACCCAGGCACCCCCAGATTAGAGTTCTCCTGAGCATCCTTGTACACGTCTTAAGGAGCATGTACACACCTCATCTATCTGGGTGGGAATCGCTGAGTTGTAGGTGAGGCATTTACTCTATTTTCATCAAGACTTGCCACTTTCCAGAGTAGCCGTGACCATTCCAGTCCCACCAGCAGTGTGAGACAGTTCCGGTTGCTCCACATTCTCAGGAATGCTTGGCGTTATCTGTCTGTCTGTGTCCAGATGTTGTGGTGGGTGGATTCTTTTTGTTTTGACCACACGTTCCACCTCACCGGCAGTGTGCTCCGGCTCCCTGAGTTTGGGCTGGGTTTTGGGGAACCACAGCTGGTTCCCTGGGGGCCCTTTTCAGGTATCATACTCAGAGCAATGAGCAGGCATAACAAATAATTAAATAACGGCCCCTGGCTGCCTCAGGGGGAAGAGCATGTGACTCTTTATCTCAGGGTCATGAGTTCAAGCCCCAGGTTGTGCATAAAGCTTACTCTAAAAAGAAATAAATGTAAGAAGTAAAATTGTAAAACTCATAGAAGAAAACAGGGTAAATATGTATGACTTTGGGTTTGTCATTGGTTAGATGTGACTACAAAAGCCCAAAGGAAACAGTGGATAAACTCGATATCATCACAATCAAAAACTTTTGTTTTTCAAAGGACACTATCAAGACAGCAAAGACAACACAGAACCGGAGAAAATATTTGCAAATTATTTTTTCAATTAACATGGATTCTTTGTTTCAGGGGTACAGGTCTGTGATTCATCAGTCGTACACAACACCCAGCACTCACCACAACACATACCCTCCCCAGTGTCCATCACCCAGCCACCCCATCCCCCACCCAAGCCTCTGTTTGCTTCCTGAGATTAAGAGTCTCTTATGGTTTGTATTTGCAGATCATTAATCTGAATAATTTGTATCTAGAATATATAAAGAACTCTTAGGGGTGCCTGAGTGGCTCAGTCAGTTAAGCGTCTGCCTTCTGCATAGGTCACAATCTCCAGGACCTGGGATCAAGCCCTATGTTGGGCTCCCTGCTCAGCAGGGAATCTGCCTCTCCCTCTCCCTCTGCCCTTTCCCCCAACTGTGCTCTCTCATGCACGCGTTTCTCTCTCTCTCTCTAATAAATAGATGAAATCTGTAAAAAAGAAACCCTCAGAACTCAATAATCAAAAGACAAATAACCCAATTAAAAAATGGGAAATGGATCTGAACAGCTATGTCTCCAAGGAAGCTATACAAAGGGCCAAGAAGCGCATAAAAGATGCCGGACACCATTAGTCATCAGGGAAATGCAAATCAAAACCATGATGAGATATTAATTCACATCCACTAGGATGGCTCTAATGGAAAAGGCAGACAATAAGAGGTGTTGCTAAGGGAATGAAGAAATCGGAGCCCTCCTGTACTTCCAGCGGGACTAGGAAAGGTGCGGCCACATTGGCCAACGATGTGGCACTTCCTCAAAAAGTGAAACACAGGGTTACCATTTGATGCTAGGTATGCCCCAAAGAGAAATGGAAACATATGGCCATCCAGAAACTTGTATATGACTGTTTATAGCAGCGTTGTTCGTAAGAGCCAAAAGATAGAAACAACTCAAATGTCCATCAACTGATGAACGGACGAGCAAGACGGGGTATATCCATACAATGGAATATTATTTGCTCTTAGGAAGTACTGAAACATGCCACCACGTGGGCAAACCTTGCAAATATTAAACTTCAGTGGAAGAAACACAAAAGAACACATACGCTCCTATGTATATGAAATGTCCAGAGTCAGCAAATGGATAGAGACCGAAAACAGAACGGTGGTTCCCCAGGGTGGTGGGAGATGGTGGGAGTGACGGTGACAGCTCATGGGTACTAAAAACCACTTTGGGGGATGGGAAGAATGTTCTAAAATTGTGGTGATGGCTGCACAACTCTGCAAATAGACTAAAATCCCCTAAATTAAAGACTTTAACATGTGACATATATCGTATTGTGAATTAGATCTCAATAAAGCTGTTATAAAAATAATTTAAAAGTCACTGACATCTTCACTGTTGTCCCTTGGGAAAATGCTGAAAGGGAAGGTAAGAGTTAAATGGTGTCCCCTTCCCCCCACTGAAGATATGTCTGCATCTTAAGCCGTAGAACCTGTGAATGTGACCTGATTTGGAAAAACGGTCTTCGCAGATGTAATTGAACATCTAAAGTGGGGATCATTCTGGATTATTCAGGGGGGCCCTAAGTCTAACAGCAGGTGTCCTTGTAAGAGAGTCACAGAGCAGGGATCCATAGCGAGAAGGTAAGGCCATGTGGACAGTGGTTGGGTGATGCCACCACCAACCAAGGGACCCCTGGAAAGTCCAAAGTCTGGGAGAGGCAAGCCTTCTCCCTTGGGGCCCTCAGAGTGCTCCTTTGGGTTCGGGCCACCAACATCTGCCCCAGACTGCATGTCTGGCGTCCTGCCCCCTCAACCCATCTGTCTCAAATCCATGCAGGTTTTTCTAACAAAGGATTATGGTCCTGGTTTGTGGAGGGCTGCACCCTCCTGCATTTACTCTCATTCTCGGTGATGAAAGGGGCAAAGGCACGAATCCCAGAGGCCTCAGGACCTCATCACCCCGCTAAGGTCCTCCCTCCTGATACTATCACCTTGGGGGTTAGGATTCCATCATGTGGATTTGGGGGAAGGGACACAAACACTCCGTCTATAGCCCCACCCTTCCCATGTCAGCCCCAGAGAGTGTTCTAGCAACACAAATCGGAGCATGCTGTGCCCCAGCTTAGACCCCCCCTTCAGTGTCTCCCTCTGCTCCAAACCTGTATCCACAGTCCTCAGCCCAGCTTGGGAAGGCCTCCTCCTCCTCCAGCCTCCTCAGCGCTGCCAAGCATACTCCTCTCAGTCTCTTTGCTCTTGTGTGGGCTGTTTCCTCTTCCTTGAACACTCTGCCACCCACGCTATTTCCTCCTCAGCTTTGGGCCCCAGCCAACACTTCCTCAGAGGAGGCCTGTCTAATCCTTTAAGTCAGGCCCTGATATTCATCTCCATGCTCAGCTATCATATCCTATAGCTGCTGGGACTTGTGGGGGCAGCTCTCTGGGTCATTCTTGCTCATCACCGGACCTCTACTGCCCAGCCCTGGAATGTACTAAGCAGTTTGTATCAACAGATACTGCTAACTTCATTATTTAATGAATCGGGGGAGCCTGGGGATTGCCTCACTATCCAAATTTAGAAGAAGGGCAATATGGAACAAGAAAAGGTAAGATTGACTTTGTTGAGATCATAATGTAAACTAACATTCATTAAGAATCTTATAAGCTGGGGGCACCTGGGTGGCTCATTTGGTTAAGCATCTGCCTTTGACTCAGGTCATGATCCCAGGGTCCTGGGATCGAGCCCTGCATCGGGCTCCCTATTTGCACGGGAAGCCTGCTTCTCCCTCTCTCTGCCATTCTCTCTCTCTCTCTCACTCACTCTGTCAATAAATAAATCTTAAAAAAAAATCTTACAATCTTTAGGAGTACTTAAACACATTTAGTCATTCCACAAACATTTGAGCACCCACTGTGGGTCAGCTACTAAGAACACATATGTGGATAAAACAGTGCTGGTCCTGGGGCACCGGGGTGACTCAGCCAGTTGAGCAACCGACTCTTGATTTCAGCTCAGGTCCTGATCTCAGGGTTGTGAGATGTTGGGCTTCATGCTCTGTGGGGCATCTGCTTGAGATTCTCTCCTTTTGTCACTGCCTTGCCTCTCTCTTTCTCAAATAAGTAAATAAATCTTAAAAAAAGATGCAGGTCCTCAGAAAATCTCATGATCTGTGGTTGTAATTCTGTTTACCCGCTGAAATGAGTAATATTAATCTGGGTTGATTAGGGCACTTTTGTTCCAAGTGACACAGGACCCAACTCAAATGGGCTTGAACAATGGAGGGAACGTATTGTATATGTGAGCGAAAGGCCAGATTCAGGTTTGGGTGTGGCTGGATTCTAGAAGCACTGATGTCTCCCCGACCACACGGCTCAGTGTCTCAGCTCTTCCCTCCTGGAGGTTGGCACTAAGTTGCTGCCCCAGCGGCCCTGGGTCCTTCTCACAGGCTCTGTATGGTAGCAGGTTTTCTCCCCAGAGCTCTAAGGCCAGCAGGAGAGCAAAAACCCCTTTTCCAGGAGCTCCTGCAAAAGCCAAGCCATTCACCCTATGATGAGCTCAGGTCACCAGGCTGTTACCGAACTTCTCGCTCCACCAGAGGAGGCCATGTCTCAGGGGTTGAGGCTCCCACCAAATGCTCTAGGCCTCACCCTAATGTACCATCTAAATAAGGTTTGGGGCCTTCCTAGGCCTCACAGACCACGAGCGGGGAGGGCTAAGCCTTCTAAGCGACAATCAAGGGAGGCTGCTATGAGAAGGGGGAGGGGGAGCCACAGAGGCTGACGATACATGTTGGGTACCCTCTCTTTGCCAGAGGGAGGCCTAAGGCACCCAGAGGTGAAGCGACACTCAAGGCCACACTGAATTCTGGCCTGCCTGGTTGCCAGTAGCTCTTTCTACAAAACCATCTGGCTCCCAGGAATCGCCGTAGACACAGGAGGGAGCCCAGTGTCCCTGCGCAGAGACCTTTCTTTTCAATCATCAGGCACTGATGCTGTTCTGGCCACAAACGGGGCTTTGATCGGTGGTTCTGTAAATGCAAACGCTGCACTTTGCCCCTGGAGTCTTACTCTAGCTCTTTTCTTTTAAGAAAAATTCCCCTGCCAAAAAAAAGAAAGAGAAAAAGAAAGTTCCTTTGCCTTCTAGTCTGTCCAGCCCTTGCCAAGGACGCATCAGCCCTCCACTGAGTTACTGCTTGATAGGTGAGGTCACTTTGGCGGCAGCTGGGACCCAAAGTCTCGCAGAGCCATGCAGCAACCAGCCCAGGGTTGACGGCCGGGGCCAGGAGGGGTCTGGGAGCTGCTGGCCTCTCTCCTGGGTTCCCTCCCCTGTCTGCCCTGCCGTCTCTCCTGCTGGCTGGAGGGCAGACAGAGCAGACAGGAAGAGCACAAGACAGTCTGGTGACCGAGCCACACACCGGCTCCTGTCTGGGCCTCTGTCCCTGTGTGTCGGGCAGCCGGGCCTTCTCCACGGGGCCCTGGCATTTCCCCATCACACCCTGAGGATGGGCATCTCCTCCCCATACACAGTCACTGCTCAGCCTCCACCTGCCGAATTAATGTCTACCACATTCAGCATGGGGGTTTCTTTTATTCTTTGACCCCGATTTTAAGTGTGTCTGGGAGTGAGGTCCCCGCCCCCCACAGCACTAAGCAATTAGAACACTGTGTACCAGAGGTGACATCAGATCCCACGGATCGAGGGCTCAGTCCAATACGACTGCTCCCCCCACCTCTTCAGACACAAATCACCAGCCCCAGGCTGTTCCATGTGCTGCAGATTCATTTGCTTAGAGGGGCTCACAGAACTCAGGGAAACACCTAATTTCATTTATGGGTTCACTAAAGGATATGATAAAAGGATACTAGACAGAGAGATGCCTGGGGCAAAGTCCTGATCAGAGGAGCTTCTGTCCTCGTGGAGCTTGGGGCCCCGGGTCCATGGCACACTAAAGTGGTCTGGTTCCCCTAGCTTTCTGAAAAGAAGGAAAAGGACCCGCAAGCTGTCCTTTTGTTTGTTTTTTTTTTAAAGATTTTATTTATTTATTTGTTAGAGAGAGCGAGCGAGCACAGGCAGACAGAGAGGCAGGCAGAGGCAGAGGGAGAAGCAGGCTCCCTGCCGAGCAAGGAGCCCGATGTGGGACTCGATCCCAGGACGCTGGAATCATGACCTGAGCCAAAGGCAGCTGCTTAACCAACTGAGCCACCCAGGCATCCCTCCTTTTGGGTTTTTATGGAGGCTTCATGATGTAGTCATATTGACTAAGTCATTGGCCATTGGCTGATTCAACCACCTGACTTCTGGGGGTAGGGCGGAAGGTTCTGACCCTTTAATCCCAGGGTCAGTCCTCCTGCTCACCAGCTCCAGGCTCAGGTGGGTCCAAAAGTCACCTTCATTAATAACAAGTCAACCATGTCACCTTCACAGTTCTGGAGCATTTTTAGGACTCATCAAGACCAAATATATCCGAAAAATAGATCTGAGTCAGCTGAATGACCAAATATATACATATACATAAAATATACATTTATTTATTTATTTATTTATTTTTAAGATTTTATTTATCTATTTGACAGAGAGAGACACAGTAAGAGAGGGAAGACAAGCAGGGGGAGTGGGAGAGGGAGAAGCAGGCTTCCTGCTGAGCAGGGAGCTGGATGCGGGGCTCGATCCCAAGACTCCAGGATTATGACCTGAGCTGAAGGTAGGCGTTTAATGACTGAGCCACTTAGGAATACATATGGAATATGTATTTCATATAAATCATTAGATCTCGGGGGTGTTGTAGGTTGAACTGTGTCTCCCCAAAAGACATGTCTGAGTCATCACCCCTGGTACCTGTGAATGTGACTTCACTTGGAGATCGGATTTGGGCTGATTTATTGGATTAGGTTGCACCCTCCATCCAGCAGCTGGTCCCCTCACAAGAAGAGGGAAATTTGGCCACAGAGGCATGCACAGAGGGAAGATACACAGAGAGAGGGCCATGTGAAAATGGGGGCAGAGACTGGAGCGATGTAGCCACAACCCAAGAATTGCCAAGGATTGCCAACAATCCCCAGAAGGTAGGAAGAGGCAAGGTAGGATCCTCCCCCAGGACTTGCAGAGAGAACAGGGCCCTGCTGATACCTTGATTTTGGATGTCTAGCCTCTGAAACTGTGAGAGAATAACTTTCTGCTGTTTTAAGACACAGGGTTTGTGGCAATTTGTTATGGCAGCCCTAGGAAATGAATGTGGGGGTAGAGAGAGTGCTGACAAAGGGGTGCTGGCAGCATGGAACCACAGAAAGAGCTAGACAACCAGGGGTTGGCTTCTTAGCTGTGCGAACATGACAGGTCACCTCCCCTCTCTGAGCCTGGATTTGTACATAGAGGCAGCCAGCAAATTTTAGGAGTTGGCTAGGGTCCTTGGCCCAAAGAGAAGACGGGGCTGGGAGGTGAAGACAGAGTGAAGATAAACACTGTCTTTAAACAAAATCTTAAAATTATTTTATTTATTTATTTTTTTGAGAGAGCACAAGCTGGGGAGTGGCAGAGGAAGAGGGAGAAACAGACTCTCTGTGGAGCAGGGAGCTGGATGTGGAATTTGATCCCAGGACCCCAAGATCATGACCTGAGCCGAAGGCAGACACTTAACCAACTGAGCCACCCAGGTGCCCCAAAGATGAGCACTGTCTTTAAGCACCGGAAGGCGTCATGAGGATAAGGCGCTCAGTCTATTCTCTGTGATGAGAACCTCAGGAATGAAGAGAAATCGACAAAGAAGAGAACATCCCATCAAGGAGACCCCACACACACACTAGTGGAAGGGGTTGCCGGGAGAACTAGTGAACTCCCTGGGACTGGAGAAGACTGCTGAGAGGCTGAAAAACCATCAGTGAGAAAGTCCCCACCAGCCAGAGTCACCCTTTGCTGTGGCAGGGCCAGGATCTAACCCAGAGCTACTGGACTTCAAAACTCATTTTCTCAACGGATGTGGGAAACAAAGGCAGAAGGAAACGTAGATAAAATGAAATTATAACCTGCAAATAGATTATTTGTTCCCCCTTGTCAGGCTGGAGAAGACAGGGAATTTCCCCCAAACAAAGTGAGTTTCGGCAGCTCCTTGGGAATATTCCTTAAAGACCCTGTCTGGGGGCGCCTGGGTGCCTCAGTGGTTAAGCCTCTGCCTTCGGCTCAGGTCATGATCTCAGGGTCCTGGGATCGAGCCCCACGTCGGGTTCTCTGCATAGCAGGGAGCCTGCTTCCCCCTCTCTCTCTGCCTGCCTCTCTGCCTACTTGTGATCTCTCTCTCTCTGTCAAATAAATAAATAAAAAATCTAAAAAAAAAAAAAAAGACCCTGTCTGGAGGTAGATTAACCACAGTTGGCTCTAATGATAGCCGTTAACCCGGGAAATGAAGGAGAAACCCCCACACCTATAAGAAGGAGCAGTGAGAGAGTCCTGTCCCCTTCATCAGGGATGGCCTGTGTATCCTCTAGCAACCTGGGTTTATTTGCAGGAGGCCTATTTAGATAATTATTAGCTAATCAGGAGGGAAATTACGGGTCTGGTTACAGGCCAAATACATTCTGCAAGAGGCCCTTAGGTCCAGGTCCTGATTTAAGAGCCCCAGAGGCCTGGGTGGACCTAGGGTACCTCTTTCAGCTTGCCCTGTTTCCAGCAAAAGAGATCTTATTGATAGATCCTACAGAGGGCCTTTCTTAAATTTTGCAATTGGAATTGTTCCCAGCAGTAAAAGGCATCCCAAGGGAGAGTCGTTGGGGACCCCCATGGTCCTTGGGAACTGAAGACAAGGTCCATTACCAAAAGTCCTCTCTGACTCCTGGGTGGCATCCCACGAAGGTTATGTCAGAGGTTCTGGGTGTCAAAAGCGACCAGAGGTGTCCCTCAAATGAAAATTGCTATTAGGGGTACCTCAGTGGCCAGGTGGGTCAAGAGTCTGCCTTAGGCTCAGGTTATGATCCCGGGGTCCAGAGATTGAGTCCCACGTCCAGCTCCCTGCTCAGCAGGGAGTCTGCTTCTCCCTCTCTCACTCCCCCTGCTTGTGTTCCCACTCTTGCTGTCTCTCTGTCAAATAATGAATGGAATCTTTAAAAAAACAAAACAAAACATTGGCAGCCGTCCTGATAACTTAGGTGGCTGTCCCATGTCCAGGATCCCATGCACAAGATAGACAACATTGTATAAGGACAGAAACAAAGAGAGGGCACAGAGAGGGAGAAGGAGAAGCAGATCCCCCCACTAGGCAGGGAGCCCTGTGTGGGGCTTGATCCCAGGACCCCAGGATCATGACCTGAGCTGAAGGCAAATGTTTAACCAACTGAGCCACCCAGGCACCCTGATAATTGCCATTTTCAGAATATTTAAAAATTTCTCCCAACGCTTCCTCTTTGACTTATGTGTTATTTAGGAGTCTGTTGTCTCATCTTCAAATACTTTGGAATTTTCCAGCTATCTCTCTGGTTCCTACTTTAATTCCATTGAGGTCTGCGAGTGTAACTCTAGAGGAACAGAGCTATATATCTTGGACATTGTGCCTGTTATGTTGTGAGGAGTCTGGGTTCTGTAATCTCCAAATATGTTGAATTTTTGTTTTATTGGGCAATTAGCCTCAAACTCTGCTCTTGGATGGCAGCCCACATCTCAGTTCGGTTTTGGGTTTGGTTTTTGTTGTTGTTTAAATTTTCCCTCAGCTGAAGTTGCTTCCGTGCGTACATGGTTCAGGGGTCAGCCAGAGATCAAACCATGCTTATCCACAGGATCTGGGGCTGGGGCTCCCCCTCTTTGTGTCTCTTCTCTCTGGGTTGCCCCCTCTACTTCCCAGGGGCTGTGGTTCATCTGAATTTGTCCTCTGGTTCCTTAGGCCAGAGTGACTGCAGGTTTTCTATCCATGCGGTGCTAACTGTGGCCTGCTCTCAAGATCAGAGATTTAAAAAAAAAAATGGGTGACTTCCTCGTCATTCCCTTCTGCTCCAGAGCCTACTTGATTTTATTCACTTTCTAGGGCCTTGAGGGGTGTGTGTGTGTGTGTGTGTGTGTGTTGTCAAGAGTTGTTTTCTGGGGCTCCTGGGTGGCTCAGTCATTAAGTGTCTGCCTTCGGCTCAGGTCATGATCCCAGAGTCCTGGGATCGAGCCCCGCATCGGGCTCTCTGCTCCGCAGGGAGCCTGCTTCCTCCTCTCTGTTTCTGCCTGCCTCTCTGCCTATTTGTGACACCTATCTCTCAAATAAATAAATAAAAATCTTAAATAAAAATTAAAAAAAAAAAAAAAGAGTTGTTTTCTGTGGGAGGGTCCGTTCAGTAAGATCTTACTTGATTATCCCGGAAGAAAAACTCCCCAAACCAACTCACGGAGAGGTAATACGGCCGACCAGGCAGCAAGCTGAAGAACTAATATTCAAACCCAGACCTAACCCACTCCAGCCCCTACATGTACTTTTGATGATTCGGATCTGTCCTCTACTCACCAACTGAGAATCTCAGAACTTCTGATCGTTCAGGTGACAGTGGTGGGGACTTCCAGAGTCTCGGACTTTCCCTTTGCACAAAATCTATCGGAATTAAGAAGGGGATTTCATTCATTGTCTTTTTTGTTTGTTTGCTTGCACATTTTCTGTCTTAAGAAAGGATGGTGAGCCAAATACATCAGCTTTGAATTTAGAGGTATCTGTGTTTCCATCCTGCCCCTAACACTATGTGACCTTGGGCAGGTCGCTCCAGTTTCCTCATCTGTAAAATGGGGGAAACAATGGGATTGACCTCAAAAGCTTGTGGTAAAGATTAAATGAGATACCTCACATCAAGTCCAACTACAGTGCCTGACATGTAGTGAGCACTTATTAGATGAGACTGTTGGTCACGGCTTCTTCCTACCCGGAGGTAGGGGTGGCCCCAGGGGGCTGCTCCATGAGGTATTTTCTGGAGAGAGGAGGCAGCAGGTCCCTGAGCCCAGGACCCCGCAGAGAAGACACTGTTGGCACCCCTGACATCTCGGCTTGAGTGGCACAGAGCCTAGAGATGGGGGAGCGGGAATGTGTTTGTGGGGAAAGGCACCCAAATCCCAGAAAGAGTAAGCTCCCACCTGAGAGGCGTAGCCAGGAGGTTGGACCAGCTCCCTGAGCTCTGCTTTCTGCGACACTGGTGTTTTCACTCCAGGGAAAAGCCCTGTTCTCATCACAAGCTGAGCCTTGTGAGCTGGGGGTGGAGACAGGCTTGGGTGGGGAGCGGTAAGAGGAGGGGGCTGTGAGCACAGCGACAGTAGAAGGGCTACAGAGAGGAGGTTTCTGTTCTATTCTTCTCCAGTGGGCTGGAACGGTGTCTGGAAGGAACACAAAGACAGGCAGGGAAGGCAGTGAAGGAGGAAGGGAAGGGACGAGGGTGAGAGTGGGGGCTGGTGAGTGGGAATGGGAAGGCTCGGAGAAAGCGAGTGGCTGTTGCGGGGATGACAGGGACAAGGGCAGCACCCGGTTCTGCTCTGGGCCTGGAAGCAGGCCAGCAGGCAGCTGCTCCCTTGGCCCCTCTTGGCACTACATCGCCACAGGAAGAGAAAGCAGGGCAGGGGGCTGGGGTGGGAGGGTGTGTCTCTGCCCACCCACCCCTGCCCATGGAAATGCCCATGCAGTGAGCACTGACCACATCACGCCCTTTGACCCATCTAACTTATTTAACTGGAAAAAACCTCCCTGCCCAGACTGTCTTAGGGATCATGATGCTCAGAGAAGGTCAATGAGCCAAGGTCAACCAGCTTGTAGGTAGCAGAGCTGGGAAGCTCCTTGCCCTATACCATCTGCCTCTACCATCCCCCGCTGGGGCTTGGCCAGTGGTAGGGAGGAGTAGGGACAACAGACCAAAGACTTCTCAGTCTTATTCTGCTGCCCAAATCTGGCAGGCTCTTGCTGAAAGCCATACTCTCTCATCATCCATCCATCCATCCATCCATCCATTCATGAGCATTCTAGGAGGTGTGATGGATTCTGGGGAGACCACACCAAACAAGCTACCTATGGTCCTTTGCTCCAAAAGCTCACAGCCTAGTGGGGTCCCTAAGGAGACTCAGAGTGCTTTGGAGTAAATTTTAAATCCAGTACCCCTTCCCTAATTTACACACACACACACACACACACACACACACACACACACAGTCTCTCAGCTGAGAACACATGTTCTTCCGTGAGCCTCCAGGGTTTCATGCAGCCACTCTCTGCCCCGTCCAGCCCTCATCCCCACAGGCCTGAGTTTCTGTGGTCGGTCACTCAGGCTCAGGCTGGAAGCGATGCTACCCTTGACTAACAGACCAGCTCCGAAGCAGACAATGTAGGTGGGGAGCCCCTGGTGAGCTAGACCCGAAGCCAAGGCTCTCTTCCTCTGGTTGATCCCCTTCTCAAGGGCAAACCCTGGGAAAAGCATGAAGAGCAGTGGATTCCAATTTTTCCAGGCTGGGGGTGATCCAGGGTTCAGGGTTAGGAGAGAGGTAAAAGGGAGAGAGACACAGTGACTGCATGCCAGGTACTGTGCTGTGGGAGCTCCTTCAAACATCCCTCAGCCCTGATGGGACTCTGCAGTAGCATTCCCTTTGTATTGGACAGGGTAAGAAATGGGGCTCAGAGAGGTTAAGTGACTTGTCCAAGGGCATACAGCTAGGAAGTAGCAGATCTGGGACTCTTGCCCCTTCCCTACAATGCAGTGGCTTCTGGTCCTCTGGCTGCCTCCTTGGTGCTGCAGACAGCACAGTGTCCTCTTCCTCTCCCTCATCCCTTCCAGCTCTCAACGCCCCCACCCACCCTTCCCTCCCCCCAGCTACTGGACTTTGCTTCTCACCTCCTTCTCCACCTCAGAGCAAGCAGTCAGGGCTACCTTCCTCCATGGTGCTGGGGAGGCTTTGAAAGGAAGCATAGCCCCTTGAGGCCACGAACAGACCAGGACCCCAAGGCCCAGGTGACTCTCAAACAGAGTCAGTTGCTGGGGTAAGTGAAATGTTCTCTCATTGAGCCATGTCATCCAAGCCACAGAAGCTGGACCAGAGCCAGAGGAGGAAAAAGAAAGCTAAAGAGAGAGTTTGGGAAACAAAATGTTCTGATGGGGGCCAGGGCCTCTGGGGCTTCCCACATGATGGAGGGCCAGACTCCCCTCTGCCCATTCTACCCCCACCACGGCTGCGCTAAGCCTGCATTATAAATAGCTGGGAATGTAAATGTTGGGCAGGGACAGCACAGTCTGGCTCGCTCCTGGACTGAGAAACATGGATTGGAGGTGAGGGGACAGCACCTGGTCTGGAACCAGACGTAAGGTCTGCTGGAAATATCTGTCTCCTCCAGCATCAGCTGTGAGAGCTATCTGGCTCCCTAGCTGCCCCGGGGTGGAGACTACCACGGGACCCTGGGATTCACACACCCACCCTGCTCGTGGTATCCAGGGGTGCCTAAGTCCTTCCTAGGTGACCTTGAACCCTTTACCATGGTCAGGATGCTCTGAGGTCTCTGCCAATGGGGTGAAACTCACATGCATCGAGTGCCTACTAGGTGACACGTACTTGACACATCATGACGACGTCACTGAGATAAAGGCATGAAGAGCACGTTAAGCACTTAACCTATAATGATGTTGTTGTGTTATCGTTGTTCATGTCAATAAAGCAATAATACGATCACAGTAACACAAAAACGCAATGACAGGAATTAGAATAACAATAACTACAATTTATTTATTTATCTTTATAGATCTATTTATTTCAGAGAAAGAGAGAGACCAAGAGAGCACAAGTGGGGGGAGGGGCAGAGGGTGAGGAAGAAGCAGACTCTCCGCTGAGCCAGGAGCCTGACATGGGGCTCTATCCCAGGACACTGAGATCATGACCTGAGCTGAAGTCAGATGCTTAACCACTGAGCCACCCAGGAGCCCCTACTAAAAATTCTTATTTGTCTAGAGTAACCTAATCCTTTTACCTGCTTGTGAGGTAGGCATTCCTTTTTTTTTTTTTTTTTCTTTTCTTTATGTCCACCACATGTATTAACTCCCTCGTTTTGAACTTGAAGAGATAAGTGTGAAGATGGTACTTGGCTGGTCATGAGATAGGAAAACAGTGAGATTCCTTGAGGTAGATATTGTTACCCCCATTTTGCAGACAAGGAAACTGAAGCACAAAGAGAGTAAAGGACTTGCTCAAAGTCACCTGGCTAGCCAGAGGCCGTGGAGATTTGAATTCAGCTCTCTCACTCCAAAGATTAGCTCTTCCCACAGCACATATCTGTCCACGGGAGCAGATGTGGAGAAATGCTTATTGGGTGAATAAATGAATGAATGAATGAACCTGTGTCTGCCCGAGATGATGGGTGGAATTTCCAAGCCCTGAGTGGTGAAACAAGCTGTTCAAGGTCACAGAGCCAGACAGCAGCAGGCAGGGTGAGGAGTCCTGGCTCTGGTCTCTTAGCACAGGCTTCCCTCCCAAACCTTCTTGCTTCTTGGAGTAGACACAGCCTCTTTTTGGCAACCGTCTTGCCCTTACTCACTTCTGGGATAACGGTAGATTCCGACTTCCAGGTCAACTCATTTCCCACCCTTCAGGGAGCCTGGCAGAGGCCCAGGGCTGGGCATCGCCCCTCCCCACGCAAGCAATCCAGGCTAACTGACCAGCCAGTCACTGGAGAGTCATTTTCTTATCTCCCCCTTTTCTTCCCGGTTCTTCCAGCTGGGGAGCCCAGACTTCCTGCTGGGTGCGGGGGTGTCCCCTGGGGCCTCAAGACTGGCTGGGCACGACCTCCCCACCCAGACTTTCCCATGTCTGCCACTGGGGGTCTGTGCAGGGGTGTGGGGATAGCTCTGTGGCCTTGGGCAAAACAGAGGCCCTTCTCCAGGTCCAGACTGAGCTGCCTTCCAGGTCTCACCCTGCTTCCTGGGCTCTCCCTTGATGAGCCAGCGGGGTACCTCCTGCAGCTCACTCTTGCCTGGAAGGAGGGGGCAGGGAAGGAGCCTGGGCTGCCTGCCAGGCTCCCTGAAGGGTGGGAAAGTCGGCAAGGAAACTAGAATCTGCTGTTAATCCAAGCACGAGTAAGGGCAAGACGGTTGCCAAAAAGGGGCCGTGTCTGCTCCAAGCAGCAAGAAGGTTTGGGAGGGAAGCCTGCACGGAGAGACCAGAGCCAGGACTCCTCACCCGGCCTGCTGCCCGCCTCCCGCTGTAGCTCCCACTTTCTCGTCCACCCTTCTCTCAGACACACTTTTCCAAAGAACGTCTACACACCCTGCTGTCATCTTATTTACCATTTCACTCTTGCAGGGGAGTTCCTGCCCCCGCTCTCCTGTCCCTGATCTCCGCCTTCGTCCCCCATGACCGTGACCGTGACTGTTCTGCTCTGTGGCCTCTGACCTTTCTGACCACTGTCCAACACACCCTCTGTCTTCCCCTGATTCCAGGCCACATTCTCTCCAGCCCTTCCCACTCCCTCTTCAACATGGATGTTCTCCCAGACGGGGCTTCTACTCTCCATCCTTCCACCCTCCCCCAGCCTCTCCTTCCCTCCCAAGGCTTCACCAGGACTCTGAGGCTGTACTCAGCAAATGCTACCCTTCCGAGCCCCTGGGTCCTTAAATGTCCTGACTTCCCACCACTTCCTCAGGGGGGCTCACAGCCCCTCAGATGAAAGATGTCACAGCCCCTCTCATCCTCTTCTTCCCCTAATCCGATTGCTTTCCAAAGGCACTGCCATTCCCCTGATTGCTAAGGCAGAAATTCCTGATGCATTCAGCTGGCCCCCGTTGCTGCCCAGTCCCCTCTCCAAGTCCTTCTAATCCGTCTCCAGAGCCCCCTCTACCATCTAAAGGACTCCCTGCTGCTGCGGCCACACACTTCTCAGTTCCGGCCCTCATTTCCTCTCGCCAGAACCTTTCTCCACAGTGTGGCCAGAGAGGCTGCTTTAAACACAAATCTGATCATGACGCATCTGCTTGAAACTCCACGTGGCTCCCCGTGGCTCTTGGGAGCAGGGCACACCTCTCAGCCTTGTAGACCCACCACTGAGCCCTTGTCTGCCTCTCCATTTCCCTCCCCTTCCAAACTCTCCCCAATAAAATCCATCTTCAGTGTTTTGTTTTATTTATTTATTTATAGAGAGGGAGAAGGGAGACAGAGACTCCTACTGTAGGCTCCACACCCAGAACGGAGCCAAATGAGAGGCTCAGTTGCACGACCCTGAGATCACGACCTGAGCTGAATTCAAGAGTCAGACACTCAACAGAATGAGCCACTCAGGCATCCCTGTCTTCAGGATTTGACAAATAGTTCTACTGAAGTTCAACTGATATTTAATAAAAGTCACTCATTCTCGGGGTAGAGCTTGATGAATGTGGGGGATTAAGTACAATTATACCCACATTGCTGTGGTGGTATATTGCTGTGGTGGTATAATTAAGTACAATTATACCCACATTATACCCTGGAAGGTCCCCTCGGGTCCCTTTGCAGCCCCTCTTCCAGCCCCGGGCTGCCACGAATTTGCACCATGTCACTATGGCTTTGTCTTCTCCAGAATTTTATATTAAACAAAATGATGCTGTCTGTAATCTTCCGTGTTTGACTTACTACATTCAGCCTGATGTTTGTGGGATCTACATCTCCTACTGCATGTGTTAACATGTCATTCTTCTCATTGCTGAGCAGGATTCCTCCGTATGAATGTCCTACAACTGGTTTATCCGTTCATCTGTCCGTGGACATTTGCATTATCATTTTCGTCATCTCCTGACGACTGCTCGTGCTCACTGCTTTCTCTGGTGTGCCCTGGCTGTTCTTACGTCTCCTTTTGGGTGTGCCTGTTAAAATCTTCTGCCTGTTTTTTATTTTTTTTTTTTTAATTTTTTTTAAGATTTTATTTATTTATTAGTTAGAGAGAGAGAGAGAGCGCGAGCACAGGCAGACAGAGTGGCAGGCAGAGGCAGAGGGAGAAGCAGGCTCCCTGCTGAGCAAGGAGCCCGATGTGGGACTCGATCCCAGGACGCTGGGATCGAGCCCGATGTGGGACTCGATCCCAGGACGCTGGGATCATGACCTGAGCCGAAGGCAGCCGCTTAACCAACTGAGCCACCCAGGCGTCCCTTCTGCCTGTTTTTTAAAAAAGATTTTATTTTTAAGCAATCTCTACACCCAGCCTGGAGCTCGAACCTACAATCCCGAGATCAAGAGTTTTGTAGTCTACTGACTGAGCCAGCCAGGCATGCCTGGCCCTTTTTTTTTTTAATTGAGTTCTTGCTCTTGCACTTTTTTCTTTTCCTCTTCCCTTTTTTTTGGAGGGAGCGGGTTCCTTTCTTTAAGTCTTAGCAGATCTTATTCTTTAAAAATATTTTATTTATTTGTTTGTTTGTTTGTTTATTTATTTATTTGAGAGAGAGGGAGAGGGAGCCCGTGAGCACAAGCAAGAGGAGGGGCAGAGGGAGAGAGAGAGAGAGAGAGAGAGAGAATCTCAAGCAGACTTCACACTGAGCAGAGCCTGAGATCATGACCTGAGCTGAAATCAAGAGTCAGACATTTGGGGCGCCTGGGTGGCTCAGTGGGTTAAAGCCTGTGCCTCCGGCTCAGGTCATGATCTCAGGGTCCTGGGATCGAGCCCCGCGTCGGGCTCTCTGCTCAGCGGGGAGCCTGCTTCCCATTTCTCTCTGCCTGTCTTTCTGCCTACTTGTGTTCTTTCTCACTGTCAAATAAATAAACTAAAAAAAAAAAAAAAGAGTCGGATGCTTAACTGACTGAGCCACCCAGGCGCCCCCCCCCCAACAGAGCTATACATACGCTTTATCCATGTAGCTCTTTGTCATATACATTTTGTAAATATTTCTTCCGGGTTTGTCACCTTAGTGGCTTTTAAACTGTAGATTATGATCCATGAATGAGTTAGGAAATCATTTGAGTGGGCCAGGACTATTATATAATTTTTGAATCAAGTAGCATAGAATAGTCACTCACAGAAGACATTGCACACAGTAAAGGCTAAGCATTGCTTCATACACTTTCAGTTGTATGCGTGTGTGTAAAACTGGGTCACGAAGTAAAATGTATTCCTTCCCACGGTCGTCAGTGTTTGAAAGCCACTGCTCTAGCCCCATAGGTGCTTAAACTATGTATGTTTGATGACCAAAGAAGCAAATGAACGGACTGGTTGTAGCCTCAGAAAGTCTCCCAATCTGCTGGATTTCTCAAATTCATGGCATTTTCAGTGCCTCCAACTACAGCTGCAGGAAGGGGCTGAAAAACTTTTCATAGCCAGCTTCCTTTCATTTGAGACCCCCCTCCCACCTCCACTGGCAGCTTCTCTTCAGTCAGGTCACTGTTTCCCCAAGTGTACACCTGATGCAAAAATCCCTGGGATTTCTCTGGGTAGAGAAGTGAGAGAAGACTGGGAAGCAGTAGGTCAAGTAAAGGTAAATAGTGGTCTTTATTGCAGGACTTCTCAGAGCCTTTAATTTGCTAAGGGACATAGTGGATCTCCAAGAGGGAGACAGAGCTGGCATCATTCCCCAGGTTTATTTGAATATAAAATCTTTCCTCAGTCACGATAGCCAAAGGTGGAAATAAATGTCCATCAACTGTCCATCAACTAATGAATAATATCCATCAGCTAATGAATACATAATCAAAATGTGGCACATCCACACAGTGGAATACTCTTCAGCCAGAAGAAGGAATGAAGCACTGAGACATGCTACCACATGGCTGAACTTCTCAAACACTATGCTGTGAAGGAGCCAGACACAAAAATAGCACAAATTGTATGCTTCCGTGTTTATGAAATGCCCAGAATAGACCAATCTAGAGGGACAGAAAGTAGATCAGTGGTTGCCTAGGGCTGAGGGAAGTGAGGAGTTTGAGGGTGATAGCCAAAGGGCAGAGTTTCTACTGGAAATGATGAAAATGTTCTAGAATCAATTGTGGTGATGGTTTCACAACCCTCTGAATACACTGAAAACCATTGAATCGTACACTTTATGTTTTTTTAAGATTTTATTTATTTGAGAGAGAGAGTGTGAAAGAGAGAGAGAGCATGGGAGAGAGGGGAGGGTCGGGGGAGAGGGAGAAGCAGGCTCCCCACCCGCAGGGAGCCAGACTTGGGGCTCTATCCCAGGACCATAACCCAAGCCGAAGGCAGACGCCTAACCAACTGAGACACCCAAACACCCTGAATTGTACACTTTAAATGTGTGGATTGTATGGTACATATGTTATATCTCTACAAAGCTATTACAGAGAATGGGTTGGTTCTTGAAGAACCAGTGTTCTAAAGAATTTGCTTGGGAAACAAAGACCCAAGCCAGGCAAACTGGGTCCCCCTGGTGGCCTGGAGGACAAGGTTCACCTGTGATTCTCGACACGCCCCCGCCCACCCCGCAAGGAAGCCAATGTGATTTTCTTTGCCAAGAGAGCCAGAGTCAGAGTTCTGCCCTGCACAGTTATATTCCCTCCTGATGGCACAGGGACAGAGCTAGGGCTGGGTAAGTGTCGAACGCGTTTTTATCCCCCATTCTGACCTGGTCAGAGAGGACAGGCCCTCCGGTGCTCCTTTACCAGCTTCTCTGGGGGAGTCTCGATCCATGCTGTGCTGGTCCCATAGGCGCCCTCTGTCCTGGCAGGGGAGCCAACCCAAAATAGCGCAGGCTGGGACACCAGTTGGGAAACCAGATGGGAAAGTCTGGGGCTTGGAAAGGAGTGGATCAGGGTTTCATTCTCAGTCCTGCAGCCTCTCTGTGTGACCTTGGATGCAGTGTTCAGTCTCAGCTTCCCCTTTCCCACTTGGGGAAAGAAGAAATGAGTTTCTGCTCTTCTTCCTCAACAAGGCTTCTGGAGGAATCCAAGCCAAGAAGACTGTTAAGGTCGGAAGGGACGTCGATACTTGAATCTGGTCTCTCGTCTCCGCACCAAGCCGACCTGCTTGAAGCTTTCCAATGCCAAGGAGCTCACTACCTCCCGTTTCACTGCTCAGTAGCTGAGACTGGGGCTGGGAGAGCCCTTCTTCATATTGCTGGTTTCTGCCAGCTCCTTCCACTAGCCTTTGTTCTGTCCTGAGGGCATCATGGAATGTGACCTGTGCCTCTGCTATGATGCCCAGCAGAGCCCACTCATTTGGCCATCACCTCTCTACATGCCAGGAGGCCACTCCCCACCCAGAGGAAGCTTACATCTCCCTGTCTTATGCAGGGTCAATATCCCGTACCATTCTAGCCCCAGCCCCCCAGCCTGTCCCTCAGCTCCCTGGCCTGGGCCGTCTGTCACAGCCTCCCGTGGCCTCTCAGACCTGTTGGTAAATGACCCCTTTGGCTGTTCCCCTTCCCAGATGCACCTTCTACTTGCTGCTCAGGTGAACCCTCTTCTGACCTCTGCAAAGACCCCTCAGCAGTCCTCTGGCCCTAAGAGGCCCCTTCCCACTGCACAGAACCTGTGGCTGTGTTATTATACTTTTGAGGAGGGAGCCCAGCACACTGGACAGCTCACAGCATCTTTGAAAATACCAGCTGTGCCCATCTGTCTCGGTGTTCCCATCCAGCGGTGAACCCCAAGTCTATCCACCTCCTGCGAACTGCCCACCCTCTCCAGGAGTGCAGCACCTTGAGCTGACCCCAGACCTCCAAAGTGACCTGACCAGGTTGGCTTGACCACAGCAGGACTGGGCAGGGCAGGGGAGCACTGCCTGTCTCTCCTTCTCGAAGCCACCTTCTATTAATGTCCAAATGACTGAGGTCACAAAGAAATCCCTTGGCATCTAGGAATGCCATCTTCCTAGTTTGCCTTGTTCCATGCCCTGATGGGTGTGACATGCAATCAGATGAAGTCCCTAAGATGATGGCTCCCTTCCTTGCTGGGCACCCCAACCAGGTCTTCTCTTGCTCCCCAGCCCCCCAGACCTTCATTTTTCTCCTTTGTATGATGGAAAGCTGGTCTCTGTCACTGGCAAGCTTCTCTGGCTCTTCCGAGCAGCTGTTACCCAGGCCATCCTCACCCCTACATTGGACATCCTGCTTGGTTGGGAGTCCCAGGCCACCGCCATCCCTTGTGTCACTAAGCAGCTCCGTCCCGCAGAGCTGCTGTCTCAGTGAGTCACTGCAGCACAGCGTGTTTATTAGGCTGGTGGGAGCTCATTTTGCCAACTTTGGAACCACGGGAGTCGGCTAAGTTTAGAGCAAGCCTCGAGCGTGAGGACGCCGTGTTCCTTCTCCTTCTGGCAAAACACGAGACTTGAGCTATTCTTTTCATCTTCATTCTCCCAGACAAGTCCTAAGCTTTATTTACCACTAGCTCTGTCTTCTCCCAACACAAACTCCTCTGTAATTAAGGGGAAAAACACCCCTGATCATCCTAGGGTTGAAAAACATCAGATCATTGGAATGTTTCAAGGAATATAATGAACGTTCTGAAAAATAAGATGCTGTTCTACTGAAAGCAGATGCAAATCTAATTCCTGGGGATGGGCTTCAGGAGATACAGGGAGAACCCCTTATATTCTGATATGAATGTGCTCTTACCTGGGCAAAGTGTCCATAGCTTTTATCAGATTCCCAAAGGGCTTTGTGACTCCTGCTCAAAATCACAAGTTTCAGATTTAGAAAAAAGATGGCCCCTGGCACCTGCATTGTAGAATCCTCCCCAGCTTTAGGGTTTCCATGATTAGATCTTGGACCTCTTCTCAGGGATCAGCGCTGGGAGTAGAACTCTGCAGCCTGAGGCAGGTTGGACATGCTGCAGCCGCACTGCTGGGAGGAGAAACCTGGGTCTACTGGAGGTGAGTGACGTCATCTGGAGGGGAATGACGTCATCAGTGGAAGCTGGCGAGTAGGCCAGATGGATAGGGGTGAGGGATTCAGGATTAAGAGGGGGATGAGAGGAAGCAACAAGAGGCCAGCAGGGATGGGCTCCCAGCAAAGTCAGACAATGAGATGGGTCCAGTCTTAGCATTTAAGGGGCCATGCAGGGTTGGTCTGTCCACTCACCTCATTTACCCCACTCAGTGGTTGCCATTTTCCATCCTGGAGAACGTGTTTGAGACTTCATGGCCCACATTTATCCTTCTGTTGGCTGTCTTAAATCAAACAAGCTCCTTCCTGTCACTTAATCCCATTGTCCTCCACTCTCGCAAACAGGGAGTACCTGGCCTTGACCTGACAATTCAGGTGAATGCAATTTCCTATGTAATTGGGAAGTAAGTCTGCTGTCAAAAAACAAGTGGGGTGCCTTGGTGGCTCAATTGGTTAAGCGTCTGCCTTGGGCTCAGGTCATGATCCCAGGGTCCTGGGATTGAGCCCAGCATCCAGCTTCCTGCACAGCAGGGAGCCTGCTCCTCCCCCTCCCTCTGCCCCTCCACTCTGCTCACACTTTCTCTCTGGCTCTCTCTCCCTCTCTCTCAAATAAATAAATAAAATCTTTAAAAAAAAGAAAAAAGAAAACAAGTGATGCATTAGGTGTTTAAAATGCCTGTGACCCTCTGTTTATCTACACCCCATACCTCTCTCCACCCCTGCCAAGTTAGGGAGAGTTATATGTATCCTGCCATTAGTGTCCAGGGTGCAAAAGAGAGGGGGGCGAGTCTTCCTGGCTAGTATCCGTCTGTGCTCAGCAGATCAGTCCCGTGCTAAGCCACCTCTGCCTTCCACTGCATAGTCTGGTTGTTTAACTGAAGCATGCATGGAAATTTCTTATTCTGTCTCTTTTGTCTCCTTCAGTCTGGAGCAGTTTCTTAGTCTTCCCTCCACTATCACGACCTTGATCCCTGTGAGATTACTGGCCAATAGTTTTGTAGAATGTTTCTCAATTAGGGTTCACCGAATGTGCCCTTATGGTTGGACTAGATGACGCATCTCCAGTGGGAATGTTACTTAAGGGCAGCTGTTCTCCTGCTGTGGCATCCTATCAGGTGTCGTGATTTTGATTTGTCCTATTACTGGGAATGTTCACTTCCTCACTTGATTAAGGTGGTGTCAGCCAGTCTTCTCCGCTGTGAATTATACTTTACTTCTTTGTAACAAACAAGTATTTTGTAACAATGTAAATATCCCATTTCTCCCTAAGCACTCAAGTGTACTTACTTATTTATATTCGAGTGGATTAATTTCTTCTTATTTATCCAATTGGTTATAATCTCTTTCTCTCATTGTTTATTCTGATGCTCAGTTTTCCCCCAGATTTGGATTGTGAGAGCTCCTCCCAGCCAATGTCTGTGGCCTTTTGACAAGTCCTCATCATTCTTCAGTGCCTCCTGGCCTTCTGGTTTAATAAGATATTTTAGGTTCCTCTTGTACTTTCCCAGGCTCAGCCTTGGGATCTGCCATTTCTCTGTGGAGTTCTAATTCCATTTTGCTCAGAGTGCATCTAGGAACCAAGCTCTATGCTCGTTGTCATTGGGGACACCACCCCTCTCTTTATTAAACACCCTGAGTTACACCTTTTGAAAATTTTCTTTAAGATTATTTATTTGTCAGAGAGAGAGAGAGAGGAGAGAGAGCACACAGGCAGGCAGAGTGGCAGGCAGAGGCAGAGGGAGAAGCAGGCTCCCTGCTGAGCAAGGAGCCCGATGAGGATTCCTCTCTGGAATTGCAGCTTCTCAGACCATGTAAGCCTGGAGCCACTGGGAGTCATCTTCCTACTACTGAGTAAAATCCTGTTGGGGAATGAAGTCAAGCAGAGGCAAGTGGACATGAGAAGGAAAGGCACACAGGGTCCCATGACACCATTAGAGCCTGCCATGCCTAAATCCTTTGAATTTTCATGGTTGAATTTATTGGTTACATGAGCCAATATGTTTCTTTTTTGTCCAAGGGTAATGTGAATCAGGTCCCTTGCAACTGAAGGAGTCCTGACCAATATACTAACTAGTCTGTGAGTGGCTCATCTGTGGCTTTATGTGATGGGATCTAGGCTCCAGCTTTCAACATTTGTTTGCCTGCTCTGCAGGGAGAAAGGGGAGTTATTTGTGCCTGGTGCCCGGCCATCAATGCCTGAGGCTTGTGACTCCACCGCCACCTAGCTCCCTGGCATCACCTTCTCCTCCACATCAGCCTCTCTCACTTGGCTTCTAGTGTCCCTGGCAAAGGGTGCTGTGCTGTCCCACAGGCCACAAGAAGGAGGCAGTGCAGAGAAAGTGATCAGCTCCCTCGGGGGTCCGTGCCAAGCCTGGGCACTGGTGGCCCTTTCATGTCCCAGGCAATGACTCAGCTGCAGTGGTCAGCCCAGTGTTCCTGGAGGCATGACAAGAGCCGGAGGCAAATGCAAGGCTGGAGAAACCACAGAAACCCAGATGCTGATAATGACTGCTTCCAGGGGAAGCGGCACCCCAGTCCCAGCCCCAGCCACACTGGTAGCCTCCTTCCCCCTCCTGGGCATCTGCCCTTTTTCCTCTTCCCCAGTTAGAGAGGTAGAACCTCTGGCCTCTCTGGCCCGGAGCTCTGTTCTCTACACCCCTTCCTAGGGTGACAGGTTGAGAGGCTGCCCGGCTGCTTCAGCCCATGACAAGCTAGGAGAAGCCAGCATCGGCAACCATGCATGACCAAACCCGGGGGTTTCCTTTCCCTTCTGGAATGATACCAGGGGGCTCAGCACAATCGTCTAGGGGTGCTCAGCACTCTCCATCCAGTCCTGAAGGCTTCGTCGCCAACAGGAAGTGAAGACAGGCCTGCAGCATCCTGCCTGCAGATAGAGACCTGATCCTCTGGGGACGCTCCTGGACAGAAAACATGGACACAGAAAACAGGGACACACACACACACACACACACACACACACACACTGCTCGCACCACGTGCACGCCACACCCACATGTTCACACACTCACACGCACATATACACCGTGCCCTCTTCTCCCCATAGACAGACAATTTTCTTTTTTTTTTTTAAGATTTTAATTATTTATTTGTTAGAGAGAGAGAGAGAGAAAGCACAGGCAGACAGAGTGGCAGGCAGAGGCAGAGGGAGAAGCAGGCTCCCTGCCAAGCAAGGAGCCCAGTGTGGGACTCGATCCCAGGACGCTGGGATCATGACCTGAGCCGAAGGCAGCCGTTTAACCAACTGAGCCACCCAGGCGTCCCTAGACAGATAATTTTCAAAGCAGATCTGGTCCCTAAAGATAACACCAGCGAGCCAAATTCCCATCTGTGCATATTCTAGGCAGCCTTTTATGGTCCATTCCAAAATAAGATTGGGTCTAACCCGTGGTCAGCCAAGGGCCATGGAAGTGTTTCTCCCAAACCAAGAGGGGCCTGTGCCCCAAAGGGTATTTAAAAACTCTTCCTCCCCCAACACAGAGGACAAGAAAGCTTTGAAGTTAGTATTTTTTTCCTGTTCAGAAAATGTTTCAAAAGTTTCAGATAAATGTTTGAGACAAGGCTCAAGTGTGAAGTACCTGGGCTTCTCAGCCCCTTTCCCTTCCTTCTGCTCTCGGGATCTATGCACGTAGGAAGTTGTCCCAAGCTCAGCCCTCTTGGAACAAACCCCAGGGCACAAACCGGAGGGTTTCCTTCTCCTTCTGGAAAGACACCCTTCTCCCTCCTCCACCGCCCCCCCCCCCCCCGGGCAGTGTGGCTTTCTCTTTCATGTTAGTCATCACACACCCTTCATCATCTCATTTGTGCAATCTTATTTGCAAAAGTCATGTAATGCAACCTTTCTGGGGTTCCTGCTGACCCCTAAGTGGTCATATCCTACAGACAGGATGGCTTCTAGGGCAGGGAAAGGATGCAAATAAGATGTGTCTTGAATTCTGTCATGGCCACTTCCCAGCCCCGGGGGCTCTGGGGCATTTGCTGAGCCTCTCTGAGAATCAGTTTCCTTGTCTTGAACTTTCTTCTAATTGGACTCTTGTGAGGATTAACTGGGATAAATGTTTCATTCATTCCAAAAACATTTCCTATTTGAGTGAGTGACACGCATTGAGTATCAAACATAGAATCCCTAAACTTTCAGTTCAGGAGCCTGCATTGAAACAGGTGAGGACACACACACACACACACACACACACACACACACACACGGTACTCAGTGAAGGCAGAGTCCCTCCTCCCTCTCCAGACGGCAAAAGATCTCTTTGTATTGATTTCACTGGAAATTTTCCCATTCCTCTGAAGTTTCCCGGGAACAAGCAGTCTGTGGTGTGGTTTTGCAAATTAATACAGCCCTCTGCAGATGGCAGGCCCGAGATCAGAGGAGTACACCATGGGTACAAAGTCAGGCTGATGGCAGGCTGGTGGGTGGGTAACAAGGATGGCACCAAATTGGGTTGGAAGACTTTTCTGTCCTGCTTGGATAGTCCCAGGCCTTGCTGTGCTCCTGGTCCACCCTCTTATCTTTTCCCTCCTGGTGCGTTTGCTCCAGCTTGCACCTGCTTAGGACAAAAAGAATGTAAGGTGGCCAGTCCAAGGGCAGTGTGGGCACGGCTGGATCCAGAGGTCCAACAAGGTCTTGAGGGCATTCTCTGTCTCATGTCTCTTTTCTGCTTCCCTCCTTCTGTTGGTTTGAGTCCTCGGCTGACCTTCATGTGACAAGAAATATGTCCCAGGGCAGCCCCAATTCTGTTTCCTACTTACTTAGCACCTCCATGGAAAAGACTGTCCTTCCCAGTAGGTCCAGATCCCAAGCCCCGGGAACACCTCTGATTGCCCCTGCCTGATCATGTGCCCATGGCAGAGCCAGTAACTCTGAATGTGGGGTGGGGTCTGCCTCCCCTTGAGAGCTGGGTGAAGAAAGGGCAGGGCCAGCTCACTGTCCCCTCACAGAATGAGCTTCCGGCTGGAAAGAGGGTAAGGAGGAGGGCTGCGGTACAAACTTGCAGAGGTTGCTCACGGAAGCCTCGGCTCCTAAACCCAATAGTTACTATGCCCACAGCTGCTGCCAGTGCTTCTGCCTCTCGGTCAGAGAAGCTTCAGGGACAAAAGAGCATGGTTGTTGGGGTCAGGTGGATCTGGGCACAGAACTGTGACTTTTATTTTTATATTATTTATTTATTTATTTAGAGTAGGCTCCACGCCCAATGTGGGGCTCGAACTCACAACCTCAAGATCAAGAGTCACTCACTCCATGGACTGAGCCATCCAGGTGTCCCCAGAACTGTGTGATATTAATCAGACTCCTCAGCCCATTGGAAGCTCAGTTTTCTCATCTGTAAAACGAGGATGACAGTTGCTATCTCCCAGGCTCTGAGGATTAAATAAGTCAGCCAGCAAGTCCGGTACTTGGCACGGAGGAGATAACCAATCTACATCTGATCTTGCCTTTGGTTGCAGACCTTCAGCTTGGCTTCTGGGTCTCAAAAGACCCAGACCAAGTCGGTCTATAGTTAGGGGACCATCTGCTCCTCCCGCCTAGACTGAATTCAGAGAGGGGCTCAGGCCGGTGAAAAAGCTGAAGGTCTCACCAGGAGATGGTGCATGTGGTTTTGTGTTTGTTTGTTGTTTCCATCTTGATGAAAATGTGCAGGTTTTACACTGTCACAGAACAAATAGAACCTTGACATATGGGCCTCTATTTATGTCCCTGACTTAATTAATCGTGTTTCATGTTCCATCATCTTTCTATTAGTAAGAATGCTACATTTCTCAGGGACTTTCCTTCTTTCTTCCTTCCTCCCTCCCTCCTTGCTCTTTCTCTCATCCTTCCTCCCTTCCCTCCTTCCTTTCTTCCTTCCTTCCTTCCCCCTCCTTTCCTTCTGTGCCAGGCTCTGGACTGCTGGGGGGCTGGTGCTGAAAAAGACAGACACACCCCCACCTCCACAAAGCTTACAGTCCAGCAGGGGACTTAGATGTTAAGTGACACAGTCATTTAAAAGCATCTGTAACGCGTGCTAGAAGGAGAAACACATAGGGCTTTGAGAAAGGACTTTGACCTTGCTTGGAGTATCCAAAAGGGTTTCTGTAAGAGGTGCCATTTGTGCGGAGCTCCTCAGACTAGCTGGGGCTCTTCAGTGAAGGAGCTGGTTGTGGAGTTGAATGAGGTGGGAGTTCCTGCAATGGGAATAGTGTCATGAGGCAGCCAGAAGGAAAGGAGTGTCGTGCCTTCTAGGATAAGATGGAGGGCCAGAGGGCCTGAAGGAAGTAGGGCACTCAGCAGAGAAGCTTAAGACCAGGCAGTGGACAGGGTCCAGATCACGCAGAGCCTAAAAGCTACCCTAAGGCTTTTGGTCCTAATTCTAGACTACCGTGGTTCAAGGACTGCACTGTGCTGGGAGGTGGGGGCTCTTTCCAGGAAGTGGCCCTTGGCGGTTTTGCTTGTTCCCACCTGACCAACCTAGGCTTCCCCCTAAACTCGGAGCTCCTTAAGTGTCCTGTGGTATGTGCTGTGAGGTGTGTGAGTTTCTGAGAGGCCAGAGGAAGAGTCTGATTCCTCGTGGGGAAGCAAGAGGGCTCCCAGGAAGAGGGGTCCCCGGAGCTGAGTTCTGAAGGATCTGTAGGCATGAACCAAGCTGGGTCAGGAGAAGGGAAGAGACGTGGACTGAGGATTGGGTTGGGCCGAGAGGGCCTGGGACACTGAGGGAACTGCAAGGAGCTGTGGGAAACTCCAGGTAAGGAAAATAGCCCTGGAGCCTTGCCCCTTCCCATGCTAGAGGATGCTTGGCAAAACCTTGCTTTGATGGTGGCAAGCCTCTTTTCTGGCCCTTCTCCCTTACCCCACCCCAGCCTGGCCCTTCAGTCCTGGGGCCTGCTGGCCACCACCCTTCCTGATTATATTAAGTCTATGCTGGAAATTTTAGCCCTTAGGCACACTTCAGCACTGGGGGAGGGAAGGGGAGTGGAGGGGAGGACCATATAACTATTAATGTCTGACCAGGGACTGAGCCCACGGCTCCTGACTCCAGCCCAGGGATCTCAAAGGAGACAGTTGAGTGATCCATTAGAGACTCATTCTTTAAGACAGCATAGATACGCATAACAAAGGGTCTGGATGATAGCAACAAAGGGGAGGAGAGACTGTGGATATTCTTAGTTTTCTATTCAAAATCTGTACTTTCTGACTTGTGTGTAATTGGCAGGTACTGGTTTTGTGATTAGAAACAGTAAAAACAGAGGAAAAACTTCGTAGGAAAAAAAGCTGAAAAGCAAATCATATCCATCGTAAAATCCTCGCGTTTTGATAAAATATGCAGAGAAGAAAAACAGGAAAGAAATATGTTAAAACGTTAATAGTAGCGGGCTGTGAGGGCGGGGGCCTTTTCTGTCTTCCTTTACTTTTTTTTGTACGTGTACATCCAGATTTGAATGTGTTACATGAACCTATTCACCCACTAGGCCCCCTAATTGGTCTCCCTGCTTCTGTGGCATGGCACTGTGCTGGAGGAAACCCCCATTCTCTGTGCCTGGTGAATTCCTATTCATCCATCAGTACCCAAGGGTCACCCCCACTTCTTAGGGAGGACTTCTGGGGTGGGTGCTGTGGTGTGTCACCCAGAAGTCCTCTTCTGGATCAGTGCCCTCATTCCCCCAGCTGCTGGGAGGGCTGGAGGCTGACTCTCATAGAGCAGTCTCTCCATGAGCTGTGTGGGGGCAGCCTTCGTCACTGCCTAGTGCATTGGAGGAGAGGAGGGATGCGTGATGAAGACCCAGGCTCCTTGTCTTCATTCAGAGCACCCCCGAAGTGCCATCTCTACCCCCAGAGCTCCCTGGGATCCTCTGAGACTTTGTTGTGGCTGCAACATGGTTTTCTCCCTCTGCCGAGTCCTGCTGCCTTCACTCTCCCATGGGTGCTGATCCCGGGAGTGTCCTGTCCGAGAAGCTTCACTAACCAGAGACACCTTCCTTGACCTCCCAGGCTAGGGCAGCCCCCTTCATCACATGCTCTCCTAGAGCGCATGTCTCCTTTGTAAGTTTTATATCCACTGTGCTATCAGGCTACTGTCTGTTTCCTCCGCTGACAGGAAGAGTCACGCGCATTCCTCCACATGGGCGCATGGTTAGAAACATTTGTTGAATGAATAACCTTATTAAGCATCTAATCTAAACCCTTAGGAGGCCATCAACTTTACTCAGGGTTGCAGAATGTCTGTCCCATTGATTCGTTCATTCAATAAATATTTACGAAGAGAAACTAAGTCTCTGTCTCAACACCCAAACAATTCCAGATGGTTCAAAGATGTTTACATGTAAGAAAATAAAACCAATGAAATTCTAGAAAAAAGGCAGGTTATAGAAAATAACTTCAGAACATTGAGGGCCTCCAAAGCATGACCATACACAAAATCTGAAAAAAAGTTACCGCATGCCATCACATAAAATTCTAAACCTCTATAAAGCAAAAATAAAGAAAAACAAAAAAAATTAGTACAGATTATTTGTAACACCTACATATGACAGGAGGCTGATTCTTTGAGTACACCAAGAAGGCTTACAAATCAAAAAGAAAAAAGAACCCACAGGAAAATGGGCAAAGAATAGGAAAAACTGAGAAACCTTCTTTATATTCTAAGAAATGCACATTAAACAGTAATACAATATAATCTTTCTATCAGAATTGAACAAGTTAAAATGATCAGTAATACCCAGTCTTGGCAAGAATGTGGAATTCCTGTTTATTAACAAAAATTGCTGTGAGGTCTTTGGAGGGCAGTTTGGTAGTATCTATTAGCAGCATTCACCTCTTTTGACCTCACAATCCTACCTCTGGGAATTTAATTGTCCAAGGGCATGAGTTTACACAGAATGTACAGATTAGAGCCACGCCATGTTGTAAATGCAAGAAAGGGTGGGGACGCCTGGGTGGCTCAGTGGGTTAAAGCCGCTGCCTTCAGCTCGGGTCGTGATCCCAGCGTACTGGGATCGAGCCCCGCATCGGGCTCTCTGCTCTGTGGACAGCCTGCTTCCTCCTCTCTCTCTCTGCCTCTCTGCCTACTTGTGATCTCTATCTGTCGGATAAATAAATAAAATCTTTGAAAAAAAAAAAAAAAAGAAAGGGTGGGAGGCTTCATCAATGGGGAATGGTTACATTGTGATCAATCCATACAATGAAGTCCGAACATCTGTTTTGAAGAATGAAGCACCTACCTACTGACATGGGAAGAGTCCATGATGTATTAAGAAGAAAAAGCAAGTTTTAGGGGCGCCTGAGTGACTCAGTCAGTTAGGTGTCTGACTCTTGATTTTGGCACAGGTCATGATCTCATAATCTCAGGGTTGTGAAATGGAGCACTGCATTGGGCTCCCTCTTCAACCGGGAGTATGCTTGAGGATTTCCTCCACCCCTAAAATAAATAAATAAATAAATAAATAAATAAATAAATAAATAAATAAAATCTTTTTTAAAAATGAGAAGAAAAAGCAAGTTTTAAAGCAGGCATTTCCCTGTTTTGGTGGCAGGGAGAAATTGGGGGCACGTGTGTGTGAGAGAGAGGACACTAATGCATGCACAGAAAACACATCTGGAAGGTTGTAGCCCAGAAGTGTATTGATGCGGAATGGACTCTAGGCAGGTTTACTTTCTGTGTTGTGGGTCGCCCTTGTATTTGAGATATTGATAATGAGTCTACATCACTTTTGAAGTCCTGGAGAGGACATAGTATGTGCAGTGAAGTGCATCTGGGGAAAAGTGCTGGTCCAAAGGAGGATGGCAGGATAAGATGAGGCCACAGAGGAAGGCGGTGGCAGGTGGCCCAGAGCCCCAGTGACCTGCTGAAGAGTGCAGGGTTCCCTTTGGTGCGGCAGGTTCCCTGCAGTCTCTATGGACTCCCGTCCTCCACCCACCTCTGACTGAGAGTCTCTGAGGCTCAGTCCTGCTTCCCAGTCTCTTCCTCTCTCCCCCTGATTTCATCCATGCTCCTGGCTATGAAAGCTATGTTCATAGGAGCCCTTCCCACATCTTCTCTCTTGCTTGATCCCTTCTGACCACAGGCTTAGCTGTAAGTGCCTCCTAGACACCAACATCTAATAGGCATCTCAAACTCATCAAAACCTGACTTCTGACTTGTAGGCAGCCTCACTCTCCTGCTCCTCCTTCAGCCTTCAGCTCTGTAAATGATGCCCCATCCACGCGGTAAGTATCTTTGATTCTCCTCTTTCCTTCCCAGGAGCCCTCACCCCCTTCTAATCCCTCAGCAAGGTCAGCCTGCTTTATCTCCAAAGTCAGCCTCAGATTGTCCCTTTCTCTCCATGAATCCTGCTGCCCTTGTCCAAAATTTGGGAATGAGCGAAGAACAGGCAAACATATTCAGAGCTTTCCATGGGAGTCAGCCTCAAGAGTGGCAGAGCCTCAAGGGTGGCTGGAGATGGGAATGCTTTACAGGGGGAAAGGGGGAGGCATCAGGTGGGCCCCGACTGGAGGCTCTTGGCAGGGGAAGCTGGAGGCGGCTGATAGAGCGGGGCATCCTGCATGATTGGTTAGGGATGCCTATTTGGTTTTTGCTGGTTGGTCCTAATGGGGACCAACAGGGATGAAAATTAGGGAAGCTGGCAGGTTTTTTTTTTTTTTAAGATTTTATTTATTTTTGCAAGAGAGATAGAGAGTGTGAGTACAAGCAGGGGAAGGGGCGGAGGGAGAAGCAGACTCCCTGCTGAGCAAGTAGCCCGATGTGGGGCTCGATTCTAGCATCATGGGACTCTGGTATCATGACCTGAGCCAAAGGCAGATGCTTGACCAACTGAGCCACCCAGGCGGCCATGCTGACCGTTATTGATCAAGCCCTGGCTGTTCGGGCCTGATGGCTGCAGGGGCTGTGGCTCGGCTTCCTGGGCTGACGGCTGCAGGTTGTGGGGCAGAGTTCTGTTCTCATGGTGGCCTGGCCAGGGTCCATTAGAATATCCAGTCTCTTGAAGTGACCATCTCCTTTCTCACGGTAAACTTCCCACTGCTCCCTGCCTTCTCTTCTTGCCCAGAACTCTGCTTTCCTGTTTCAAGAACCCTGGCCTCTCCGGGGAGCAAGTTGTGGGAGAGCTTCTCATACCTGCCCACAGCCCTCCTCCAATCCTGCCCCCCTCACTTGAGGAAAATCCAGTTTCCTGCAACGCCCTAGCTTCTGGACTCGGAGAAGTCCCCGGGCACCCAGCCGGTTCCTGTCCCCGGGGGCTTTGAGTGAGCTGCCCCTTAACCCACGAATCTCCACATGGTGGCCCCTGTGACTTGCACCTCACAGATAAAACGTCACCTACTATACGACACTGTCTGAATTTACTCCCACGTAAATCTACCAAATCATCATGCATTCTTTTGTCCAAAGCCCTTCTCACTAGCTGTCTGAGTGTGTCCTGGTTGCTCTGTTGCTTACTGCCTTATTGCCTGCCTTCCCCTACAGGAATGTTATCTCCATGAGGGAAGGGACCACATCTGTTCCTTTCCAGACAGTGGTCCCCACCCCATGCTGAGACTGGAGGCTGCTAAATCCTTAAGATAGATCTGCTGAGGCAATGAATGAGCTGAACGAACAAATGGAGAAAAGGCAGACAGCTCTGGAGATGTAGTCCGTGTTCTCTCGTTCTACCCCGAGGGGCGCACAGGACGTCAGACTATGGCTTTGGCTGCATCTCTCCTAAGAACGCAGAAATCTGGCAGGGGAAGTCAACTCCAGGGCTAGGAGGGGGCCCTATTTTGCAAGAGAGGACTTAAAGTCAAGGAGGATTGGAGCCTGTCTCGGCAAGGTTACCCTGGCGCCTGGCACCTAGGGCTGGCTGAGGCCCATCACAGATGTGGGAGCTTTGTGTGCACAAGTTTAGCTCCCAAAGGGGAGGCCTAGACACCCTCAGGGACAGGGCCTGGGTGAAGACTGATTAAGGAGGATGAGTGTTTCAAGTCCTTGTAAGGGTGCTGTTAACCAGAAACGTGACCTTGTTTTATGCCCCTGAACCTGAGAGTCCCCTCAGATCCGTAGGCCACAGGGCATAGATGCAGGTCTGATGCATTTCAGCCTCTTTAGAATGGGGATGATTGGCAGGTACTTAAATAATTGTAGGAACTGGTATCCTTCAGCAGCCCCCTTCCCTTCCAGGCACTTATCCACCCATGCAGCTCTCTCTAGTCCCATCGGGGGAATAAGAATATCAGTCCAAGACAACAGACTCTTCTCCGATGATGGTATTTCAGGGACACCGTTGTGGTTACGGGGAGCTGGAAGTGGCAGGAGGGAACCTTTCCAAGTCTGTCTTCTGCCTAGGACTAGGTTAGTGCCGCCTTAATTTCTTGTAAAACAAGTCTTCCCAGCAGATGTAAAACAAGTCTTCCAGCTTGAGAAACATCTTTATAATCATTAAATGGGTTCATTTGGTTCAATGACGAGCCACAGACTTTATGGAGCACACTTGCAACGAGCAAGACTCCTTCCCTCGGATTGCTCATGGTCCAGGGCAGGAGGCAGAAGAGGACACAAAGTGTTTTGAGGTGGGGCGTCCTGTGATGCTGGGACCCAGCGCGGGACGTTGGAAGTTTGGAAGAGTGAGCCAGGCCAGCTGGGAGGGGAGGGAGGCCTTCTAGGAGGAGGCGGAACGTGGGTCTGGAGTCTTGCGTTGTGAGTTTGCTTGTAATATCAAGCAAAGTAAAACGTGAGTAAAAGACGAGTGATCGCTGGGCGAAGAGTAATTCGAATCATTTGGCTTGTGATCTGGTAGGTCCAGGGGCCTAGGCTACATTTTGGTTATCCTGTGAATGTGGGGCCAACCCCCCAACAATCAATTTCTCTGGGTTTAAACCCAAGCAGTACCAACCACATCCCGAAGATGTGGAGTTCAAACAAAGTAATCTAGGTGAAAAGACTCTGATGAATTTCAAAAACAATGGGACTGGAGCGCCTGGGTGGCTCAGTGGGTTAAGCCTCTGCCTTTGGCTCAGGTCATGACCTCAGGGTCCTGGGATCGAGCCCCACATCGGGCTCTCTGCTCAGCAGGGAGCCTGCTTCCTCCCTCTCTGTCTGCCCCTCTGCCTACTTGTGATCTCTCTCCCTCTCTCTGTCAAACAAACAAATAAAATCTTTAAAAAAAAAACAGTGGGACAATAAAAAAGGCAACACACTATCATTATCGTTAGTTACATTACAGCTGTTACAGTACAGGTGTAGAAGCATCTCTGGGCAGCCAGACCCTAGGAAATTTTGAACCTGGTGTTGGATATGTGCTGGATTTCCTGGAGGCAGGCAACACAGCAAGGGTACTGGAAAATGAAGAGCTCGGCTTCCATAAATTTATCTAGAATTTTGCAATTAGAAAATCTAAGGAGAAAAAAAAGTCATTTGCACCTTAACATACATGCAGATTTTGTGTTTTGTGGTCTTATTTTGATTTTGGCTCCTATTCATGGGAAGGGGGACACCATAACCTTTCAGTTCTTTGACCCTGGTGGGGATATTACATTATCTTTCATTTCTAGCCATTTCCCGCCACCTTTCAAACAACGTGCCAGAAACAGGTGCCAGCCCTCACCTCCCCAATTCCCGTTCATCGCTCCCTTTTGCAGGCTGTGATCAGTAGGAGGCTTCTGAAATTGAAAAATTGTATCAGAGCTGTGGAAATGATTGGAACTAATACAGTATGCTTCCACTGCCAGGCTCAAGGGCTGAGGGCTTTTCAAGCGCTGTTCACTTAATTCTTGTGACAGCCCTAGCCAGGAAGTTATACAGGAGAACCTAGAGGCCCAGAGAGGTAAAGAGACTTGGTTAAGTTTATGAATGAATGTTAACATGGAATTTTTAAAAAGATTTAATTTATTGAGAGAGGGAGAGCGAGAGAGCAGAACGAGAGAGAGAGAGAGAACACGGGGGTGGGGAGGGCCAGAGGGAGAGGGAGAAGCCGGCTCTCCTTCTGGGCAGGGAGCCTGACGACATGGGACTCGATCCCAGGACCCTGGATTCATGACCCGAGCTGAAGGCAGACGATTGACCAACTGAGCCACGCAGGCACCCTACAAATGGAATTTAAATCCAGGTCTGGCCTCATTCCACAGTACTGGCCCTTGACCTGGGCCTTGACCATTAACCAGATGGGACCAAGAGATGATATCTTTACTTTATGGAGCTATGTGACACTAACACAGAGCCCCATCTACTTCCTAATCTTTATTGCCAGATTCTCTGCTCAGGTTATTTCCACATATATGTGTAATAGATGTGAGTATAAATTGAATAGGAAAGGGAATTGCTTTCAAAAGATCCAATAAGATATTTAAGTGCATCTCAGGAAATTCAGCCTTGCAAAAGCAAAACAGCATTCTTAAATTATTGACTTTATCTTGTTATGTGACATTGGCAAAGTTCCTGATCATTCATGCAACAACTGTTATTTTAGCACCTGCTCTGTACTTTGCACTGGTGTTAACTACTAGGGAATGTAGAAATGGGTGCCACTGCCGGCTAACAAGTCCCTACATAGAGAAGGAAACGAATCTATAAGCCAGGCAGATTGG